>PVLC010007879.1:0-19341 GCA_004027655.1 Graphiurus murinus | reverse complement strand
AAATCAAATCAATAAAATCAGCATTTCAAAAGAGATAAAAAATACCAGAAAACACTTGGGACATAATCTAACATTAAGTGAAATTTTATTCATCTAACCAATGTTTATCTAGCACTTAGCATGCGTTAGGTATTATTCTAAATGCTTCACAACGTATTATATTAAATTTATCTATTTATAGACAACTATATAGGCACAATTATCTACTACTTTGCTTAGTCCTTGAAACAAAACTACATGCAAATATCATTGTTATCATGTGCATCTTAAGAATGAGTAAACTGAGGCCAAGAGTTGTAATGCAATCTAACTAGGACCATGTGGCTAATAAGTGGGGGAGCTGGGGCTAGTACCCAGCCATCAAGAGTTCCCTGTATTCTTGACTCCTATGTGATGTAGTTGGTCAGTCCTCCAGGTTGAATAGGTAGTGTTTTGTTTTTGTAATTTTGTAAAATCCTTCTCATTTCCATACTTCATGATGAACCAAGAGTCCTTTCCTTGCGGTCTACATTGGTTCAGGAATGGGTATTTGGAAACTGATACACTGACTTTCAAGCCCTGGTATTCTTGGACTCTGAAGGAATCAAGTCAGACTGGGTGGGAGCGGAATCGGCTTGCAGCCAGCAAGAGATATGCCTTTGCGTGCATTTGTGGGTTGAACTTTTGTTGAAATATGTATGCGATGGCCTTGCAAAACACTAAGGAAACAAATCTTCCTCTAAGCACATTTACTTAGCATCTGTTTATATCTTTGCTAAAGCACAGATTAGTTGGGTTCACATGGCTTCTTTACTTTGAAAATTTGCTGGCATTCATTAAAGCCACGTCTTAGAGATAGCAAAATAGCTTTTACCAAACCATCAAAGCGACACCTTCTTATCAGATGAGAAGGTCTAGGTAGCACCTCCTGCATCCTATTAACAATACCAGCATACTGTAGGCATCATGATCATTTGTAAATGTGTGTGTGTGTGTGTGTGTGTGTGTGTGTGTGTGTGTTGCTAAGGATCAAACCCAGGGACTTGCACATACTAGGCAAATACTCTACTATTAAGCTATATGTCCTACTTATAAATTTGAGGGCTTCATGGAGGGTGATGATTATGCATGTTACACCCATCACCTGGGGTCACCCAGCCCCAAGGATCTATGCAATATAGACTCCATGTCTCTTCTGCCTGCTCCAAATACCTATACTTAGAATTCTGTATATTTCCAATGATGAGGCAAGGTAGACAGGCCAAATATTTTAGTTATTCCCAACTTAGATTATCAGTAACAATCAGCAAATTGGTCAAGTCATTGAAAAAAGAGGTTCAAGCACTGATTAAGAAAATACATCCTATAATTTGGTGTCAGACTATCTCAGGGTATTTTTTTCCCCTTTGGTTTAATCTTAAAATAGAATTTTTTCCTGACCTAGGCTATTACCTTCTGTAGGTAAGAAATTTATCCTCTTCCAGGGCTATAATATCTTATATACAACTGAATTGCAGAAACATTTGCTTCTGTTTTCTGAGGCTGGGGCTGCCATGGAATGCAGGGTGGGTTTGTTTGTTTATTTTTTCTTGTAAGGAATGAAATCTTCTGGGTCTTCAAGAACTTCCATCTGCTATTGTTACAGTGCCCAAAGGAAATCCCCTGATGATTTCTCCATATATGACTAGATTGTTTTTCAATTCAGTTATGGGTTACATTACTTCAGTATACAGTAGCATCCCTTTATACATGGGGAATATGTTCCAAGCTCCCCAATGGATGCCTAAAACCTTGGATAGTACTGAACCATATACTCACAATGTTTTTTTCTGTTCATACATCTTACTTATGACAAAGCTTAATTTAAAAATTAGGTAGAGTAATAGATTAACAATAATAACCAATAAATAAAATTATAACAATACACTATAATCAGTTATGTGAATGTAGTATCTATCTATCTATCTATCTATCTATCTATCTACCTATCTATCTATCTATCATCTCTCTCTCTCTCCCTCTCTCCCTCTTTCCCTCCCTCCTTCCCTCTTTCTCTGTTGTTGTATTTTCACCTTTCCACTTATAAGAAACTTCTTTAGTTATTCCCAACTTAGATTATCATTAATAATCAGCAAATTAGCAGACTGTTAGCAAATAGCTTCTCTGTAGCATATCCAAATAGCAAGCAACATTACTTTTTCACTTTGAGGCCATTATTAAGTAAAATAAAGGTCGCTTGAACATAAGCACTGTGATACTGCAACAATTGATCTGATAATTGAGATAGCTAAGTAACTAACAGGTTAGTAGCATATACAGTGTGGATATGCTGGAAAAGGGAAGAATCACAGTGCAGTGAAAGATTTTGTTATGCCACTCAGAAATGTGCACAATTTAAAACTTAAGAATTGTTTATTTCTAGAATTTTCTATTTAATGTTATCTAAGTGAGGTTGATTATGAGTAACTGAAACTGCAGGAGGCAAAACTGTGGATAAGGAGACACTACCATACAGGCATACCTCGTCTTATTGTATTCACTTTATTGTGCTTTGTACATATTTCATTTTTTCACAAATTGAAGGTTTGTGGCAACACAGCGATAAGCAACTCTCTTGGCACCTTTTTTTTCCAATAGCTCTGATGATAGTTAGAATTCCTTGCTAAGGAATTCTTTATTGCTTTATTTATGCTAATAAAGCATTTTTAATTAAGATATATAGATTTGCTTTATTTCAGTGTCCTAGAACCATATCTGCAATGTCTCCAGGGTATGCTTGTACTCCTACCAACCCAAGGGAGGTATTGAACAAAGTTCTTAACACATATAAATACTTATTGATTGACATGGTTTTAAAAAAATCCCTTCGGTTAGTACAGTACATGGCGTATAAGAAATCAATTTATATTTGTTGAATGTATAATTTCTAAGTTATATGTTTTACAAATACAATTTATTAAAATTTATACTTGCTAATATGTGAATGGGTAGATGATCATAATACCTCCCCTCCTGAAGATGTCCATGCCCCAGTCCACGGAACACGTGAATGTTACCTTCGACAGCCAAAAGTACCCTGTAGGTGTGAGTACACCAAGGATCCTGAGATAGGAGATTATCCTGGAACATCTGGGTGGGCCTAATGGAATCCCAAGGGTCATTATTAGGAGGGAGATAAAAGCAGTAGAAGACGGGATGATGAGGCAAGAGGCTGTTAGGGCAAGGAAGGAGTCACAATCTAAGGAGTCATGATCCAGGTCACTAGGAGTTGGAAAAGGCAAGAAAATGGATTGCCCCTCAGACTCTATGGGAGGAGGTGGTCTTACTGACACCTGTTTTTACTCTGTAAGACTAATTTCAGATTTTTGACTTCTGGAACTCTAAGAGAATAGATTTGTGTTATTTTAAGGTACTAAGTTGGTGGTCGTTTATCTCAGCAGCAATAGAAAGCTAATATGGACTTGATGAGTACGCCAATGGATGAACCTACTCTAGTCAGCTACCAGGTTTATTCCCTAGTAACTCATTTGTCCAGATGTTTTCTCCATCTCTGTAGATGGTCTTCCCCATCCTCTCCACTCATCAGGAGACTCTCCTGATCACTTCTGTTCATGGTTTCCTCTCTCATCTGGACCCTCCAAATACTTACTGTCTCTACCATGCTCCTCTGTAAATCTATAATAAACATATATTGAATTGTTCTAATTTAGAAGTAGTTCCTTTCCCCTATATTTCTATTTGGATTAAGCTGTACTCTCCAGTATAGTTTTTGGAAGTTTTCATTGGATGATAATTGTTGGAGTCCTTCTCTATCCTTCTGCGAAGAAAATATTTAGCGTGCAGGTCTGAAACTACCCTGCTAGCAAACGCCTTCATGAGGGAGGATGGAAACTTGGGTTTTGAGAAGAGTTCCCACTGTTCCCAGAATTGATAAGAATGCCCACAGTGCATGAACTACATAGAAGACGTGACTTATACTGAACTCCTGCCTTGCTGCTGGGTATCTGGAGTTTGGAATCTGGTAGGCAGAGAGTGCTTGCAAGATTACTCCCAATAAAAACTGTGGACACCAAGTCTCTAATGAACTTTCCGGGTGGACAATCCTTACATGAGTTTCACCACTGATGGCTGTGGGGATTAGGTGACTCCCCTGGGGAAAGATCCTTAGAGGCTTGTACTTGCATCCCTCTGGATGTCACTCTGTGTGCCTTTTCCCATTGCTGACTTGGCATTGCATTTTTTCACTATAACAATGCTTAGCCATGAGTACTAGTACATGCTGAGTCCTGTGAACTATCTTGGGGACCCTTGGTACAAAGACTACTTAGATGGAGACCATATTTAGGATACCCACTAATTAGCCAGCACGGATTGCCCACAAGACACAGTGGTTTCTTCCTTATTTTGCTCAAGAGAAAAATATTATTTACTGTTCAAGACAGAGACTTGGACCCCAGGGAGGATTATAACTGAAGAAGGGGCACACTGAGAAATTCTGTGTATTTAACCTCCTCTTGTGTACCTGTGCAAAGAATCAATATGAGGTGGAGAGCGATCGCAGACCGGTCATTGTGTGATAAATGAGTCATGCATATTCATGTTTTTGCATTTTTGCTTAGATGGTTCTTTTTTCTCTCTTGGCTTTGATTCTAGCATTACCATCGGAACTGAGTTTGTATGTGTTTTTCCTTCCCCCACCCCCATATTTAGAACCAATTACCAACTATTTATAAAAATTCTCGAGGCTTTGGTTAAGGTTGCATTTGGAGCATTTGTCCCTAATAGATCAATTCTCTTCCAGGGCATAAAGGTCTTAGGAAATGAGATCACTGAAGATTTCGGGCACCTATAGGGAACTGGGAAATTTTTTAATTTTTTCATGAAGATAATTCAATGTACCTGAGTTGTGGGATCATCTCCTCAGGAAAAAAAAATAAAGTCTTATGAAAGGCATTAAGAGTTTATGAGAGCCAGGTGTGGTGGAACATGCTTGTAATCCCAGCATTTGGGAGGCTGAGACCGGAGGATCCGGGTTCACAGCCAGCCTTAGCTACTTAATGAGGCACTCCACAACTTAGTGAGACCCTGTTTCAAAATAAAGAATAAAAAAACAGGGCTGGGGGTGTAGCTTGGAGGTAGAATGCCCCTGGGTTCCATCCCCAGTACTGCACACACACACAAAAAGTTTATGAGACTGAGCATAGAAATGAAATGTTGGGCTCATTTTAGGTGGAAGAGGACATATTTCTGCATCTGTTCTCTCCAACTCATTATACTGTCTCCCACAAGTTCAACAAATTAAAATCTGGCTTGTTTCCATCTCATTAGGGATCAATTTGCATGAATTACAGGTTTGCATTATTCAAGATCTGTATTTAATTACCAGAGTTGCATCAAAAAAGAAAAGAAAAAACAGAAGAAGTAGCCCTCACCTTCACACTCCTTACAGTGGTTTCAAATTTGACTTTATTACTAAAGTATGGAAAATATTTTATGGTTAAAGGCTGATGAAAAGTGGCTAAAGTTTTCCTGATAGTTTTCAGCCTTCTCCCAAACTCAAGCACCCTTTGAGCTCCCTTCTGTATCTTCAAGTCCTGTATCTTCATGCCTCTGGACGCCCAGTGCCACTGCCCCATCCTCACGGGGAGACAGAACGCGGATATGAGACAAATGCTTTGGGATTAACGGGGCCTGAGATTCACTCCTGACTGGTCTCCTACTCTGTGATAATAGGTACTCTTCTATTTCATTTTATCCTCTCAACAAACCCATAGAGTATGTATGGACTGTAATTCCCAAGTTACACACGTGCAACTTGGGGCTTAAAAAAGTAAAATGACTTTCCAAGGTTCCAGACTTGGGAAGCAGAGGTGCCCCAATGAAAATCTATGTATATCTGTCAATCTCAAACCAGGCTTGCAGATCTTGATCACAGAAGACAAATTGGTGTGTATTGTCCTTGGGGGTCTAGCCCCCTGTATTCACATCTCAATTACCTTCGATTCCTCCCTTTCCCATACACCTTTTCTCTATACCAATGTTACTTTCTTTCCTCTATCCCTCCAGACTTAGCCTTATCAATAAAGAAAGACAAATGGTAGAGAGAGAGATAGATGATAAATAGATGACAGATAGATGCTAGATAGAAGAGATAGACAGATGCTAGATAGATAGATAAATAGAGATGAATAGAGATAGATAGATGATAGGTAGATAGATAGATAGATAGATAGAAAGATAGATAGATAGATAGATCCCTACCCACTGGCCCTTTTATCTATCTCTGAAGTTATTCCGGGTTAGCATATGCCTGAAATAAATGAATAACTATTGATCTAGTTCATATTTCTTGCTAAACTAATGATGAAACCAAAACCCAAAGAGGGAAATATAATTCTCAAATTCACACAGTGAGGGTTATAACTCACATCTCTGGCTACTCAATATTCTTCCCTGTCCATTTTCTCACCCTAACCCGCATGGAACATGACATAGAGACACTTAGAAATGGAGAAGGCTATACGTGGCATCTGAGCCAGACACTTCCCCCTGCAGTTGAAAGCACACAGGTCCAGACAGCTTCAGCGACCCTTAGAGAGGTCATTAGTTTCCATAATTTAGCTGTAATACCAACCATAGCCATCTGGGCTCAGTATTAAACTGGATAAGCCTGGAGTTTATATGGCCTTATTTACATAATGAGGTGCCAAATGGTCCGTCATCCAGTCATCCATATTCCTCCCCTTATTGTTTTAAAAACATTTTCTTCTTTTCTATGCAAATGAATACATTTCCAGTGTAAAAATATCAAGAATGAAGACCCATGCAGAATCCAAAGCAAAGGCTCCCCGTTATGTTATGCCTTCTAGCCATGTCCGGTTCCCCAAGCAAAAGGCTCTTCCTTTTTGTGAGCTCTTCCAACTGCTGCTGTATGTGTTCCCAAGCACACCTGCATGTTTTACAAACACAAATGCTCGCACACATGGACGCTGCGCACCTCCAGTGTTGATATCTGGTACGGGCTCAACTGAGCCGCCCCAGATTCATCTGTTGAAGTCCTAACCCCAGGACTGCTTGGAGAAAGCTCTTTAAGGAGGCAATTGGGTGAACATGCAGCCATTAGACTGGGCCCTAATCTAATCTGGCATCCTTATAAGAAGAGGAAATTTGGACACATGCACACACAGAGAGGAGACCACGTGAAGAGTCAAGGGAGAACCGGGCCATCTGCAGGCCAAGGTTCTCAGAAGAAACCAGCCCACCGACACCTCCAGTGCAGACTTGTCACCTCCAGATGGTGAGGAAATACATTTCTATTGATTAAGCCACCTGGCCTGTGCGACTTTGTTATGGCAGCCTTGGTAAACTAAAATACAACATTCTTTGGAAACCATATTTGTGTGCGGAGGCTTGCTTTCTTTACATCACTTCATTAAGGTGCGGTTGGTATGCAGAAACACTACGTGTTTAATACATTATCATCTCATGAGTTTGGACATGTTCAAACCCTGTGATGATCATATGATTGTGACAACACCACAGTCAAGTCAGTAACATTTTAGATCTATTAGCAGCTCCCCATTCCCTCTCCATTGTTTGCTTCTGTAAGTTTGACTGGCGTGTGTGTGTGTGTGTGTGTGTGTGTGTGTGTGTGTGTGTGTGTGTGTTGCTTGGGATTGAAACCAGGGGCTACAGCCCCAGCCCTATTTTTATTTTTATTTTGAAACAGAGTCTTGCTAGGTTGCTGACAGCCTCATTAAGTTGCTGAGGCTGGCTTTAAATCTGTGATTCTTCTGTCTCAGCCTCCCAAGTACTGGGATTACAGGTATGTGCCACCATGCCCAACTTTGTTTGACTATTTGAAGCTTGTGTTTTTTTCACTTACTATATCAGGGGAATTGATGGTAGAATTTAAATCCATTGTTATGCCTTTTTTTTTTTCTTGTGGTACTTTGGATTGGACCCAGGGGCATTCTACTTCTGAACTACATCCCTAGTCCTATTTTATTTTTTTATTTTGAAACAGGGTCTAAGTTATCATGCTCTCACTTCAATCCTGCAGTCCTCCTATCTCAGCCTCCCAAGTACTGAGGTTACAGTCATATGCCACCATGCTCGGCCATTATGCTATTGTTTTAAAGCATGTGTACAAATGTATAATATGATAGCCTTTGCTGCACAAAGGAACTACTGTATGTGCTTTGAGGTTGGCATAAAAATGCATGGCACTGAATTGCTTGTTATTTCATCTAGAAATGGTCTCTGAATTTGTCTATCACAGAAAAAATGGCAAGAACAAGGAATTTTGGAATCAAAGATCTTGGTGCGGTGGTGCACAGTGGCACTGTGCTCCTTCCCCAAATTCCTATGTTGAAGCTCTAACACCCAGTGTGACTGTATTTGAAGATAAGGTTCTTAGGAGGTAATTAAGGTTAAATGAGGTTGTAAAGGGGAGTATTCATACTCTAGGATTGGTGTCCTTATAAGGAGAGAGAAAGAGAATGTAAGCCATCTCTGCCTTCTGAGGATACAGCAAAAGATGGCCACCGATAAGCTAGGAAGACAGTCCTCACCAGGAAGTGAAGTAGCTAGCACTTTGACCTTGATCTTCCCATTATCTAGAACTGTGACAAAATAGATTTCTGTGGTTGAAGCCGCCTAGCCTGTGATATTTTGCTATGGCAGCCTGAACTCAAGCCCTTGGCTTAAGTTATCCTGACATCATGAAGCAAGTGATTGAGCTTGAAGTTCCCATCTGTGAAAGGGAACGATGATACCATCTCACTTTGCTTCCATGGAGTGTCTTAAATTGGAAATTGTAAAGTTACTTAAATTGAAAAGTTACTTGTATTTAGGAGGTGTGCAAAGCAAACTAACAAGCTCTTTTGCTGCCCCATGAGAAACAGATCCCCATCCTATACAAGCCCATCAAGAAGGAATATGCACAAAAATCCTTTTGTGTGCTTCAATATATCTTTGACGGGGCTTGATATATTTAATATACTGCCAATATTTGAGATCATTCCTTCTAGTGTCTACATCATACCTTATCACCAGTGCCCCCCCCTTCCTCCTTAACATGCAAAGATTCCTGGGCAGCCATTGCTGCTTGTTGAGGGCCATCTTAGAATGCACATTGAGATTATCATCTTGGACCAGCCCAGTTTGAATACACCGTTTTGGTCTGGGTGGGATTTGTCCACAAGTGGACATTCCTAGGGACCTGGTGTCATCTTTATGGTGCTGATTTTGATGTCCTGTCCACCCAGCAATGGCTAATGCCGCCTTCCGCCAAGCTTGTCACGTATCTGCCTCACTGACCTTCTCTATTGTAACTTGTGCCAATATTAGTCTGTGTTTGATTAACTTTTATGATGCCTTGTCTAAAGTTTCTATAAAAGTAAGGTGCTAGCTACAGACATGGAGAACTGTCTATCTTCTCCTCAAACTCCCCAATTATTAAATTCTCTTAAAATTATTATATCAAGCTTCATGTTGTTGTGGTGTGAGAAGACTATTGTCAGGAAGCTGCCTTGAACAGCGACCTTTCATGGAAGGAACCACGAAATAACTTTCAGGAAGCTGTCTGAGCAACGACCTCCATGGCAGGAACCACGGAATAATTTTCAGGGAGCTGCGTGAAGCAGCAACCTTCCGTGGCGGGACAATGAGCATCTGCTAGAGCCCGCGATAACTGCTCTTTCTGCATACCCTCCACTCTCTTGCCCTTTCTTGCCTTTGCAGTTTTATCTTGGCACAATTCCAAACATGCAGAGAATAAAGCCTTCCCTGCACTCTGCCACAGCACCCAGGTAACCGTACAGCAGGAGAAGCCGGGACCAGGCATGGCTTAACTTTAAAGGCATGGCTGACTCGCTAATGACCTCAGCCTGGTCCCACAACCATGGACCTTTCCTGGTCCATTGCTTTTCTACTCTGCAAACAATTGCACACCACCTCTCTCTCCTCCGGCCTCCACCAAAGCCTCCATCATCTTCATGCTCTGTGGTGTCAATCCTCCTTGGTAAAGAAGCAGAAGTGGTAAGGAAAGTCTTTCCACATGTTCCTCCTCCCGCACCGCACCTTCCCACCGATCAGCACGGGCACCTATGCCTCTGTCTTCTTTTCAGGTCCTGTAGACAATTCTCTAAGCAACGCTTTAGGGCAAGCCACTCCTTTCTTGCACAGTTAATCTCCCCCCTCCCCTATGGAAGAACTCGGCCCCGGGACCTTTCCACTTCCGGCATCATATTTTCCCACAATGCTAGGGTATTCCCATAAGCATGGGAACATGCTACTCTTTCTCCCATCTGAAAAACCGGGGTTGAGCTCACTCTCCCCCTCTCAAACTGCTCTGTTTCTCACTCCTGTTTACAGCACAACTCCTTACAATACTTTCCTGTTCTTGTTTTTTTTTTCTTTCAATCCTGTCTTTTCTTGAACATATTCTGAGCATCCATTCACTACTATTCTTCTAAGGAAATTGCTCTTGATAAACTCCACCATTTTTCCATGCTGTGAAATCCAGTGGTCATTTTTCAGTGCACTTCTTAAACAACAAGTAGCTTTTAAAATAACTGATTTTGTTCTCCTTCAAACTGTTTTTTTTTTTTTTTTTAACTTTTCATCTAGGACAACACATACATTAATTCGTCCAGGATCTTGGCAAATACAGATGAAATTCCAAGCAGGGTTTTTTTAAAGAGACACGGCAATAAATGGATATTTAGAGGAGGATGCAAGGGGATGCTGATGAACCCAGAGAATAACAATCCCAGAAGCTGCCAACACTTCTAGACCTTTGGAGAAAACGAGAGAAATGTTGTTATCAGGACCTGATTGACAGTTGGATCCAGAGAAAGGGGCAACTAGGCAAAGATGGGTCACGAGGCATCACCTGTTGTAGCTACTGTGAAGAAGGATCGGCCAAGCCCAGAAGATGAGGAGGCCCTGGGTAAATCAGGGCAGCCTCCTGGGCCAGACTGCAGTTGGAAAGGACTAAGAATGGTAGTCGAAAATAGTGTAGAGAATGCACTCCATTCTCTGCTTGTTCTTCTACTGACCCTGCTTCCCATCTTCTCTGCTGGATCTGCCTCAGCTCTAAAAGTAGGACTCCCAGGACTCAACCCTCAGACCTCTCTTCCACGTGCATTCCCTTGATGATGTGCAGTCTGAAGCCTTCTGAATACGTTTTATCTTCTAATGCCCCTCTCCATCCATCTACGCAGCTAGCCTTGTCCTTTGAAATCTACCCTTATGCACTCAACTACAGCCCAACATCTGCCCTTGGATACTGACTAGGCATCGCTTATGAGATGTCTAAAACTCAACTGCTGAGTATCATCTCAAACCTGCTCCTTCCACAGCCTTCGCCACCTCATTTAATGACGTGGAGAAGGGCAACCATCCCAGAGCTGTTCTCTCCCATCAAGTATCCAATCTTTCAGAAAATGAGTTTTGCTCTAACTTCAAAACAGTTAAAAAAAATTTCAACACTGAGCTGGTGTAGTGGCCCACGCCTATAATCCCGGTACTTGGGAGGCCAAGACAGGAAGACCACAGGTTCAAGGCCAGCCTCAGCAGCTTAGTGAGATCCTGTTTCAAAATAAAAAATAAATGAGATCTGGACATGTAGCTCCGAGGTAGAATGCCACTGGGTTCAATCCCCAGTACCAAAAACCAAACCAAACCAAAACCAAATATCACTGCTCCTGATTCCATGGCTGCCACCCTTGGCCAAGTCAGTATTAGTGGCTGCTCAGACTATTGGTGTAGCATCTGGTAGACCACCCAGATCCCACCGCTCAGAAGAGAAGCCTCGGCTGCTAGCGGGGATAGGGGCTGAGGCTCTTGGTAAGCTCATTCCGGGGAATTATCCTCCACTGAACACAGCTGTCTAGTTCAGTCACTCCTGCATGTTGGGTCAGTAAGTTCTAGCAAGTATATCCATGCGGACTTGAAAGCTCTTGGTTCAAGGCGGGACAACCTTGAAGGGCCTTCGTGCTTCAGGGTCTGAGAGGTCACATAAGGCTTATGCAACCAAATCTTGCTTCAAACTGTTCCTCTGCCAAACATATTCTTCCTTTCCAGTGCAAACCCCAGGAAGTTCCCACGTCCAAAATTTGCATCGCAGGGTCTGGCAGTGGAACAGACAGCTTTCTCAGTGACCTCCCTACTATACTTCTCGTCCGCTCGGAGCCCAGCCTATCCCTGAACGCTGCTGCAAGGAAACAGCATGGTGCTGCAGCAAGAAGTTAAAAATAGAATTACCATATGGTCCAGCAAGTGCACTTCTGGCTATCCCAGTGAAAAAGAACTGAGAGCAGAGTCTTGCAAAGATGTCTGCACCCTCGTGTTCACTGCGGCATTATTCCCAAGAGCCAAAAAGTGGAAACAGTCCCAGCGTCCATTTATCCCCTGATACATGAATTAACCAAAAGTGGAATACTGTACAATGAAGACGATTCAGATGAAAAAGGTGATTTTTACACATGCTCCAACATGGGTGCCCTTGGAGGACATTCTGCTAAGGGCAATAAGCCAGAGAAAGGGAAATTCTGTGATTCCACTCTGACCAGGTTCCTGGAGGAGTCCAATTCAGAGACCGGGGAGGAAGGTTACCAAGGGCCTGGGGGAGGATGGACTAGGGAATTGGCGTTTAGTGGGGCTACAGCTTTGGCTTTGCAAGATGGAGAGTTCAGGGGTGGGTGATGGTGACGATGGTGCCACACTGTGGATGGACTACAGGCCACACATCTGGGTGCTAGAGCAGGGTTAAGGTGGTAAGTCTTATGATTTGTGTATTTGACTATCATTAAAAAAAATAATAAGTCCTGTCATGCCATGCCTGCTCAAACCTTCTCAGCGATCTTCTCCTTGCAATCAGAATGAGGACCAATCCTTCACACTCGAGGTCCTCAAGGATTGGGACCCTTTGCTCTGACCCACTCCTTCCTTCGTCACAGGGCCCCATGATGTCCCCAGCACTGCAGTCCCCTGCCTGCTGGTCTTTGCTTTTCCCTCTGCTGGTCTTTGCTTTTCCCATGTGGAGTATTCACAGGGCTCCCTCCTAACCCCCGCAAAGCCTGGCTTGTCCACCCTCCCTGGCCCCTTCCCCATTTTCGCCTGCCCTCTTCATTCCCTAAGGCTCCATGCTTCAGAAAACAGGATTTCCCTATAGACACCAACATTTACTTATTTTAATTATTGCATGCTTCCTCTGGAAAGACAAGCATTTTGTCTTTTTTTTTTAACTGTTGGAAAAGAAATTGACACATAGTAGGTCGTCCAAGTGTTTGCAGGATGGATGTGTTAGGGGTTGTGTATGTATTTTGTTAATGACATATACTTTGTTTATCCCTTTTTGATATTTGGACAGTTGGCCTTTTTTTTTTTTTTAAACACAATCTGTTTGGAACATGATTTTTTCTTGATTCACTTTAATACAGGAAGGGTTTAATAAACAAAGAGTTTCTGTTCAAGGAGGAGCCTGAATAGGAGGACAAATGCTCCTGTGAATAGTAAGACAATGTTCTTTGGTTTTTGGCTTCATGGGACTGAAAGAACACAGTTTGGGGAGTTTCTGTCTTGGTTTTGGATGCGCTAGGGCTGAAATCCAGGAAGGGGAGACAGCAAGAAGAATCATAAGGGATGTTATGTCGCAACATGGCATGGTTTCCAAAGCAGGTGATACAAGTAGATCCCCATGAAGTAGAGGGAAAGAAGGAAAGGCAGCATTTAATGAGCAGGGATGGCAAGCCTCCACTGCTGCCTCTGGGCCACTGCTGTGCCGCAAATCCAGTTGTATCCAAGTATTCAGCAGACATGGGAGTTAAGGGGACAGATACTCATTAGCAGCCATCCCAGTCGTGTTTTTAAGGCTGAAATCCAGTAAAAGGATCTGCCGGAAGAGTGTGCCGTGATTGCAGCTTATGATATATCCCCCAAGCTGTGGGTTGAGGGAGAGGGGAGGATGAATTATTTATTTTAACTCCAAGTTATTGGACCATTTATCAAAATAAATGTAAAGTCATGATCCATTATGCATTCCAGTTTATACCAGGCGAAGGTGTGAAGGTGTCAATGGGTTTTCCTGGACTCAGAGAATTTCAGCTCTGTTGCCTGGCACACTCAGTCACGTCTCTGAACGTGGCACAGACCTTGCAAATAGTACGTGCACCCACCCACAGAGGACCGTGCTATTTGTCAAGAGTGGGCTACTTTTAGACCAGTGCAAAGTTCTCCTAGTATGTTGAATGATAAGATCTTATATTGTATTCCAAATGTGTCCATTTATAACTTTTTTTTCAAATTCTGATAGAGAAGAAATTAATCTTCTGGAATTTTTGGGGTTTTTTTTCTTTCTTTTTTCTTACTAATGAAGACAATTTACTTAATTTATCAATGTTCCGGACCCTCTTGTTCTAGTCAATACGGATGAACAGAGGCAGTGAAGATAATGAGCAAATCCATCACACCAAAGCATCCCGAGGTCCCTCCGGAGTCCCTCCCTCTTCCCTCCCCGCCTCCCAGGTTCCTAGGCAACCGCTGATCGGCTTTCTGTTATTATAACCACTGAATTTTTAAAAAGGAATCCTGCAGTATGTACTTCTTTTGTTTGGTTTCTTTCATTCAGTATAATTATTTTGAGATTCATCCATGTTGTGCTGTGTAACAGCAGTTTGTTTCTCTTTTTTTTAGGTGACATTTCCTTGTATGGGTATGCCAAAATTTGCCTAGCCATTCACAGGTAGAGGGCTATTGGGTGGTTTCTGGCATTTGCCTCTTTTTACAAATGAAGTAGACTGGAACATCTGTGTACAAGTCTATGTGTAGACATATACTTTCATTTACTTTGGGGAAATATCTGGGGCTCCAATGGGTGGATCATAGGGCAGGTGAATGTTTATCTTTTCAAGAAACATTCAAACTGTTTCAAACAATTTGACATGCTGGTGGCTGTCCACTCTCAGGAGAGGAGAGAAAGGCGGTCTGCTGGCTGCCCTCAGCCCAGGAAGGGCTCTCTTTACTGCTGGATAGCTTGGGAGTTCTGGACCCCTACTCCCCGTGTGCCTGATGGTGAGAGTCCTGACTCTACCAGTATCCCCTGGGGCAGTACAGAGGAACCTTGCCTCTGCCTGATGGGGGAAGTCAGGCTTGCTGCTCCCCTGCCCTGGTCTCCACTTGCATGGGAAGGGGCTGTCCTGCCTCAATAGAGGTGGGCAGGAGTGATTGCTGTCCAGTCCCTGGCTTGGCATTCTTTGATGTTACAGTAAGAAGGGAGGGGTCCCTTGTTACAGCCTTCAAAGGGAGGAAGTTGGGACTCCGGGCTCAGCCTTTGCTCGTGTGTGTGTGTGTGTGGGGGGGGGAGGGTTGGCTGGAGTAAAGTGGTTATTGTCTATGACTTTTCTGTCTCACCACCTGCCACTTTCCTGGACCTTTGGCTGCAGAGGACAGGTTTTCCGTTGGGGCTTTTGGGGACATGCCTATTGGTGCTTCTGGGTGCCGTGTTCTTCTGCTCCAAGTCTGGGACATACGAGGCAGAAAGTAAACCCAGGGGACTCACTTCCCATCATTCCTTGGGTCCTGAGGTCTCTAGTAAGCTGCCTTCTCTCCATTCTTAAGAGTCTTTTTGTTTGTTTTATATACAGTCATCTCTTCAGACCCATGGTTCTTCATCTGCAGATTTAGTCAACTGTGAATCTAAAATAGTAAAAACAAAATTGTGTCTGTTCTGAACATGTACAGATTTTTTTCTTGTCATTATTCTCTAAATAATACAGTATAACAGCTGTTTACATGGTATTTGCGTTCTATTAGCTGTAGTAATTCAGAGATGATTTAAAGCACACAGGAGGATGTGCATAGGTTATGTGCAGAGACTACCCTATTTTACCCAAAGGACTTGAACATCTGTGGATTTGGGTAACCATGGGGTCCTGGAACCAGTTCTCTGTGGATATGAAGAAAGGGCTATATAAGGTCTAGAGTTTCCCACCCTACTTAGCAGGATGGAGAGGGGAAACACATGTTCATCATCCTGGATGGAGAAGGCACCATGATAATGTTTTAAATTGCAACTTGAAAATTTTAATTGACAAATAATAAAGGTAAATATCTCCGAGGCACCCTGAGATGTTTGGTATAATATAGATTGTAGAAAGATTAAATCCGGCTAATGAACATATTCTGCACTTCACCACTTCTCATTATTTTTTTGTGGTGAGAACATTTAAAATCTACTCTTTTAGCAGTTTTGAAATATTCAATATATTATCTTTAACTATAGTCCTCATGCTGTGCACAATACAATTTTTTATTGTTTCTCGCAGACACACAATTGATTTTTAAAATATTGATCATGTATCCTGCAGCCTTGGTAAGCACACTTATTAATTCTCAGGATGTTTTTGTAGATGCAGTGGAATTTTCCATTTAAATCACCACGTTATCTGTAAGTGAAGATGGTCGTATCTCTTCCTTTTCAATCTAGATGCCTTTTGCTTCTTTCTCTTTTCTTCCCTTGTTACATTTGCTAAATGTTGGATGCAATACAATGTTGGACACAAATGTTGAAGGCAGACATCTTGGCCTCACTCTTAAAGCATTCCATCTTTATTTTCAAGTGTGATGTTCACTGCAGGCTTAGGTTGAGGACCTTTATGCAGGCTATCCTTCCTATTCCTAGGTTGCTGAGAATTATTCATGTTCAATTTTGTCAAATGCTTTATTTTGTTTGGTGCCTATTGAGATGAAATTTGTTCCAGTCAATATTCTTGCAGCTATAATCTAAAAGACTGACCACATAATTTAGAGGAAAGACGATTTATTTTCTTGCGGTTTAGGGTTCAGTCCATATGAGGTTGGGGTTGAGGATCTCAGGGCATGGCGGCAGGAAACAGAAAGAGAGGGAGAGCACATGGGCTGTGTTTGCACCATGGAGGCTGGGAGCAAGAGATCACAGCGAAGAGAAACCATATATACAATTCCCAAGGCTGCACCCTCAGGTACCACGTTCTCAGCCACACCCCACACTACCAACCTACCAGGTAAACCCATTACAACTGGGATTACAACTCTTTTGACTCCACTATATCAACCTTGAATATTAATAAATGAGCTCTTTAGGGGGCATTTTATATCTAAATATAATGATATCTCTTTCAGTTTGCCGATACGGCGAATCACAATTGAGTTTTGATTGTTAAACTGGCCTGGCATCCTAATATAAACCCTTGTAGGTCATAATAATCTTTTTGTTATATATATATTGTTCAATCTGATTTGCTAGATTTTTTAAATCTTTTTTTTTTTTTTTGCAGGATCATCGGATCCTACAAAGGTGGCTTTATTAAACATGTGTTAATGGCATCTATTAATGGGGTTCACTGTGATATTTCCAAATGTGCATACAACATGCACTGATAGAATCTAGCCTTCTTTTATTCACTCCCCCAACCCCACTTCCAATTTCTAGTAAGCACTAGTAGACTTTCAGGTCAATTCTGTTTAGCTTCCACAAATTGAGAGAGAACATGTGGTAGTTGTTTTTCTCTGTCTGGCTTATTACACTTAACATTCCCCAGATCCACCCATTTTGTTCTTTATTGCTGAATAACGTGTATACATACAACATTTTCTTTATCAATTCCTCTGTTGATGGACAACTGGGCTGATTCCATATCTTTATCTAATGTGTGATTTGCTGCATTTTGGTTTTGTTTTCTCTTAAAAAAATTTTATTGGTGCATTGTAATTATACATGATAGTGAAAGTCATAGCCATACATTTAGATATGCACATAGCATTATTGGGTCTGTTTCCTTCCCCATACCTCTCCTTTGCCCTCCCCTACCCCCTTTTATTGCTCTATGGGTCTCTCCCCTCATTTCATGAAGTCCTTTTTCTTCTCTTCTTTCTTTCTAGCTTGTCCATATGAGAGGAAACACATGGCTCTTGGCTTTCTCTCAGCACAATGTTCTCCAGTTCCATCCATGTTCCTACAAATGATATAATTTTCTTCTTCATGGCTGAGTAGCATTCCATTGTGTATCATACCACATTTTCTTTATCCATCCATCTGTTGATGGGCAACTAGTCTGATTCCATATCTCAGGTAGTGTGTGATCTGCTACATTTTTTGTTCTGTTGCACCTGCATCCATGAGGGCACAGAGCTCAAGACTTAGGCTGGGATATCTGAGACCCGTGCACCCTAAAAAACCACTGATCATTCATCCTGCAGAGGTGGCCTCATTATGCATGTCAACACCTTTTCTTTAAGATTGCTGAGACTCTTTTTGAATAGCAATCCATAAAGATAGAGAGGAAATTAAGAGTAGGCGCAGGTTAAAATATTAGGAGTGAGACAGTGACATGACTATTGTTTACTTTTTCCTTGTTCTGTCTCTGTGGAGGATTATTAGTTTATTAATCTTCTCAAATAACCAAACTTGGAATTTGATTCTATTGTGTGTGTGCATGGTTTTTTTTTTTTTCAGTTTCACTAATTTTTGGCCCTGTTCTTAGTCCCTCTCTTTTGCATGCTTTGGGTTTAATTTGCTTTTCCTTTTCTATTTTCTTGAGGTAGAAACGGAGGTAATTGATTCTTTCCTAATGCATGTACTTAGAGCTATAAACTCTCCATAGACAATTGCCTAGGAACATCCCAAAGTACTGAAACCTTCTGTTTTCCTTTTCATTCAGTACAAAATACTTTCTAATTATCCTTGTGTTACTTTTTTGACCCATGATAATTTAGAATTCTGTGATTTACTTTCCCATCATCTGGGGATTACTCAGATATATTTCTGGTATTGATTTCTAATTTAATTCCTTGATGGTCAAGGAACAGGCTTTGCATGATTTAAATCTTTTTAAATTTATTCAGACTTGCTTTTGAACCTGAATGCAATCTATCTTGGCAAGTATTCCATTTGTACTTAAAAAAAATTATACACTGCTGTTCTTGGGTAGTGTGTTCTATGGCATCAGTCTGTTCAAGTTGGTTGATAGGATGGCTTGTGTCTTCTGTATCTTAAGTAATTTTCATTCAATGTGTTCTATATCAGTTATAGAAGAGGAGTATTGGAATTCCTGAAGATAATTGTAAATTTGTTGCTTAATCTCTTTTTTAAAATTTCTATCAGTTTTCAGCCGGGCGTGGTGGCGCACGCTTGTAATCCCAGCATTTGGGAGGCTGAGACCGGAGGATCCGGGTTTGAGGCCAGCCTCAGCTACCTAGTGAGGCACTCCATAACTTAGTGAGACCCGGTTTCAAAATAAAGAATAAAAAATAGGGCTGGGGGTATAGCTCGGAGGTAGAATGCCCCTGAGTTCAATCCCTAGTACCGCAAAAAAAAAA
>PVLC010007878.1:34118-61269 GCA_004027655.1 Graphiurus murinus | reverse complement strand
CGGTGCGCAGGGGGCCGGATGCTGTTTCAGGGCCTGGCTCCTCGGCGGTGCAGCTCGGGGCGCGGGGCACCGGTGCGCAGGGGGCCGGATGCTGTTTCAGGGCCTGGCTCCTCGGCGGCGCAACTCGGGGCGCAGGTCACCAGAGCGCAGGGGGCCGGATGCTGTTTCAGGGCCTGGCTCCTCGGCGGTGCAGCTCGGGTCACGGGGCACCGGTGCACAGGGCGCCGGGTACCTTCTCGGGGACTAGTTCCTCCGCGGCAGGGCTCTGGCTCTTGGGTGCAGGGCACAGGAGCGCAGGGCGCCAGATCCCCTCTGAGTGGCCTAGCTCCTCCGCGGCGCAGCTCTGGGGCGCAGGGCACCGGGGCATAGGGCGCCGGGTACCGTCTCGGGGACTAGCTCCTCCTCGGGGCCCAAGGCACCGGGGCGCAGGATGCCAGATCTCGTCTCGGTAGCCTAGCTCCTTGGCGGTCCAAATTGGGACTTTGACCAGGCTGAAGGTAGGGAGCGTCTCCGAGTGTGCTGCCAGGTTCTAACGGCCAGTCTCCGTGCAGCGGCTAGCTCAACACCTTTTCATGGAAAAAAAAAAAACCCAAAACATTCCCTACTAAGGAATAAAAAGACATTTCCCCAAAACTATAAAGGCCATATAAGGAGAAACAACCTATTTTCAGTGATAAAAGGCTAAAAATACTTCCATTAAGATCAGGCATGAGACAAGGATATTTGCTTTTACCATAAAATGCTGTATTCAAGGTGGCAGAATAGGGGCACCTAGCACTCTCCTGCTCCTCCATTCAATAGAACCAAAGCTACAAGTACGTAGCTGCATATTTGGGTCAGTGATCATGTAATCACATTGGAATTCAACAGCAGAGAGATAAAGCCTCAGTGAAACTCAGAGACTTATAATGCCAGCATAGCAAGAGAAACAAAGTATCCCAACACCTATTACCTAGCACCACGGCCAGGTAACAGGTAAAGGACTCTTCCCTCAGTGGTGGTAAGAGTGAAACAGAGAGATTCCCACTGAGCTCTGCTTATGCAGAATTTGACACCCTGCAGACATATACCTTTAATAGATAATAGATGAGGTGTCTCTTACTAACCATGGCCAGGTAACAGGAAAAAGACTCTCCCCTCTGTGGGGGTAAAAGTGAAACAGAGAGGGTCCCAGTGAGATCTATTTATGTAGAATTTGGCATCTTGCAGACATACACCCTTAATAGATAAGAGACCAGATGTCTGCACAGCATTCTGGCTGTAGAGGTGTTCACTAGATCTCCTATCAAATTCTCAAGGTGTGTTAGTTAGAAGCCATCTTTAAAAGAATCTTTGTGACTGAAATTTTACTGCTCTGGGTGTCAGAAACACTTGCATCTTCCCTTCTCTGTGACCTCATATACCTTCTGCTGTACTGCTTCAAAGGGGGGCTATCTCAAAAAAGTTATGTTTCTGGATAGTGACTCTGACACAAACCTGCTGAAAGTTTTAGGTTTGGGGATTGAGGCATGCAATATGGAAGGAAGTGGAGGGCACCATTTAGAATTGAATAACCACTCCTATAAGATTTGGAATGTGATCAGTTGCATGTGGTTTATATATGGGTGCCAGGGCCAAAGATGCTAGAATTGTGAGTACCAGACCACATGGCTCCTGTTTACTTCATTGCAGCATAAAACATTGTGGTTCCATTTCTCTCCCTCCCCTCACACTCAGAGGCAGATGGGGATCCACATAGGCTCTGGTATATGTGCCTCCCTGGGGGCATACAGTCTAAAAAGCTATGAAGAGACTGTGGTGCTACATGCATTCTACACTATTTCATTCCAGACAGCAACCCACTAGAAAGGTATTACTTCTACTTTAGGTGTGACTCATTGTCACTCAATAATTACTGGTATTACAACTGAAAGCATTATTGAATGGAAAACCCTGGCCAATGCCCTGCCCATGGAGCAAAGCAAGGAAGACCCAGAGAAAAACATTGTTCATTGACTACGAGCTCTTGCTCACTCCTGAGAATCTCTTCTTAGAGGAAACTTTTTTTCTTTTCTTTTTCTCTATTTTTACATTTATTTTTATTTCTTCTACTTTTATTTACTTTATTTTTCTGCAGTTGTTTATTTTCACATATGTTTGAAAAGTGCTCTGCAACTTAGCAGCCCTCCCAATTTATCAAGAGGACATAATGATTACAAATCTGAATACATAGAATATCAGAGCACTAAATTTTATAAAGCAATCATTGCTAGATTAAAGGGAAAGATAGTTCCAATACAATAATAGTAAACGTCAATACCCAACTCTCACCAAGAGGTCATCCAGACCCCCCCAAAAAAATTAGCAAAGGAACATCATGGATAAATTACACTACTGATAAATGCACTTAACAAACATTTAAATATTATTTTATCCAACAGCTACAGAATACATATTTTTTTCATTAGCGCATAGAAAACTTTCCTAGAAAGACCATATAGTAGCTCACAAAACAAGTCTTTACACCTGCTATAAACTGAAATAATATCCTGCATTTCTTCTGATGACAACAGAATGATACTAGAAATCAATAAAAACTTCAGAAATTTTACAAATGCATGGAAACTGAACAACATATTTTTGTGGACCATTAGGTCAGAGGAAATTTAGCATGTCTTTGAATCAAAGTAAATTAGAAACAAAACATAAAATCTTGTTGGATAGAGCAGAAACAATAATAAGGGAAATTTATAACAATGAATGCCTACGAAAACTAGATCACAAATAAAATGCAAAACAATACTGCATTTCAAGATCTTCAAATATAAAGATGAAAGCATATCAATATCAATAGAAATAAATAATATAGAGTTTAATAAATGACATAAAGATTTAAATTTTAAGCTGGGTGTGGTGGTGTACACTTGTTATCCCATTACTTGGGAGGTTGAGACAGGAAGATTGAAGGTTTGAAGCCAGCCTCAGAAGTTTAGCAAGGCCGTCAGCATCTTAGTGAGACCCTGTTTTCAAATAAGAAATAAAATCGGTCTGGGGGTGTAGCTCAGAGGTAGAATGCCCCTGAGTTAAATCCCCGGTGCCATTAAAAAATATTTAAGAACTTTAGCAAAAATCAATTCAACAAAGACTTCATTCTTTGAATAGATTTACAAGATTGACAATAAGCTAGACTAAAAAGACAGGAGAAAAAGAGAGGGAGAGGAGAGGAGAGGAGAGGAGAGGAGAGGAGAGGAGAGGAGAGGAGCCAAAGGTGGAACATTAGAATCAAGGGTGGAAGATAGCATGTAATCCACTGCCATACATCCCAGCACAGATCTTTGAAACTCTGAAACAACCTTTGGGTGGTTGCACATTCTGACATACTACAGCACAGGGGTCCATCCTGCTCTTGGAGCGCATAATCCAAATAGCTTCAGAGTGAATCCTTCTCTGGGGTGTTCTGTGTTTTACTATAGCTCATTTCAGTGTGTGAAGCAGGTGAGAGATATTCCAGCAGTCATCAAACACAAATAATTTCCACTAGTCACTTGATGATCAACTTAAATGAAGGTGTATGAATAACCCGTCTTTAGTTTTTCCAAGGACCCAAAGTAGGGAATCTATGAACATTATAGATTGTAAGTTTCCATGCTCACCTGTTTATTCAAGCACATTGGGAGAATAGAGATTATTTTTATTAACATAATTTGTTTTTTTAATGTCTTTTCATTTTTCTTAATCTATTTTCTTCTTTTTACTCTTGCTGCCTTTCCTTATTATTATTATTATTATTATTTTTTTGCGGTACTGAGGTTGAACTCAGGGGCATTCTACCTCCGAGCTTCACCCCCAGACCTATTTTTTATTCTTTATTTTGAAACCGAGTCTCACTAAGTTGCGGAGTGCCTCACTAGGTAGCTGAGGCTGGCCGCGAACCCGGATCCTCCGGTCTCAGCCTCCCGAATGCTGGGATTACAAGCGTGCGCCACCACGCCCGGCTTCCTTATTATTTTGTGTTCCTTCTCCTACATGTTATTTCTCTTAGACTGATTTTCTTTTTATTATTTTAAAAAAAATTTATAATTTTATTCTAAATTTTTTCTTAGTTTTCATTTGTTGATGGTATCACTGTAATGGTTGTTTCAGTTGGCTTCTGTTTTCTTTATCTGTATTTTTTCTTCTTTCACTCTTCATTCTTTGTCATGCTGAAGATCAATCCTGGAATGCCAAAAATGTTGGGTGCTTGCTCTGAAACAGAGATATACTTCCAGCCCCGCTGACAATTATTGCACCTTGCTCCTGCCACAAAAAAATGCCCTGCTCAAATGTTGGTGGATATTTCATTATGAAGAATAAGAGGGCTAAAAAATCCCAGAAAATCTCCCATCTTAGGCAGTGATATCATGCAAGGATCTGAATTTCCACTTCTGAAGCATGGTGGCACATTCTTTTAATCCCAGCATTCGGGAGGCTGAGACTGGAGGATCCCGGTTCGCGGCCAGCCTCAGCTACCTAGTGAGGCCCTCTGCAACTTAGGGAGACCCTGTTTCAAAATAAAGAATAAAAATTAGGGCTGGGGGTGTAGCTCAGAGGTAGAATGCCCCTGAGTTCAATCCCCAGTACCGCAAAAAAAAAAAAATTCCACTTCTGGACATTCACCATCATAGCAATAGAAGAGAGAAATAACACAACTTTTGTGGTTACACCTATGAAGGAAAAGAAACCAGCATTGGTTCTTTCCATACCCTATCAGATTGCACATTGCTGATAAGACTGGAGTTGAGTGCCGCAGAAGGGAATCTGTGATACTCTTCATGAAACATCTGGCTCTCAGGAATGTCTAATGCAGGATAAAATATCTACCCTCATCATCCCTATTAGATAAACAAGTAGCAGAATTGCTTTCAACGAATAGGCCCAATATCCACAGTGCCTAAGGAAGTCCTCAGCACCAGACAAGGGCTTTTATTACCACTGTAGAGTTAACCACAGAGGATGCACCCCACATAGGGTGCTGTTTATACCACACCTGCCTGAAGTACCAGAGGAATCTTATTCTAGAATGACCTACAGAGATAGGAGGTCACTCAGGCTCTAACACAAGATTCATTGTGTCGAAAGTTACTAATCACAGCCAAAAAACATCATGGGGAATCTCCACTGTGAAGACCAGTTGGGATTAAACACAAAAATTCATGTTAATGTGTTTAATTTTACATGGTACATCATCAAGAAAAGGCTGAATACTAAGAAGACCCTCACTTAAAAGTGTAAAAGATATTCATCCCAAGAGATGTGCAAACCGTAGCATAGACACACAAAAAATATAAAAAGGCAATATGATACCTCCTAAATTAAATACTCTCTAGTAAACAATTGCAAAGATATCAAAGTGAATGAAATGCCAGGAAAACTTTTAAAAGAATAATTGTAAAAAGCTCAATGAATTCCAAGAGGAGGAAAATAAATAGCTGAATTAATTAAGAAAGAAGATGCAGAATATAAAGGAGCAATTCAACAAAAAGAGAGTCTAAAGTCGGGCGTGGTGGTGCATGCTTGTAATCCCAGTATTTGGGAGGCTGAGACCGGAGGATTGCAGGTTTGGGTCCAGCCTCAGCTACTTAGTGAGGCTCTCTAAAACTTAGTGAGACAATGTTTCAAAATAAAGAATTAAAAAATATATGGCTGGGGGTGTAGCTCAGAGATAGAATGCCCCTGGGTTCAATCCACAGTAACACACACACACACACACACACACACACACACACACACACACACACACAAGATCTCTTAAAATAGCACACTCTTATAGTTGATGTGACATGGTAATTATCAATCTATTTTTATTTATCAATCTATCATCACCTACCCACTAGTCTTCCTATTAGATTTTAAACTCTGGGAGCAGGGACAGTGCTTGCTCATTACTTTGTTCCTAGCAGCAACCTGGCCAAAGTAGATTCTCAATAGATTATGATAGTGTAAATCAACTAAAGTGAATCATAATTTTTTTAAAAAGTGAAATTTGTATTTCAGAACTGTCAAATTATTAGGCCTTCTCAATTTGCTTTTACTCCTATATTTCCTGCCAATATGTAACCTTCCAGACACATGATATTGTACTTCATTAAAGTCAGTTATTGTATACAGAGTCGTCGTCTTCTTCTTCTTCTTCTTCTTCTTCTTCTTCTTCTTCTTCTTCTTCTTATCATTATTATTATTATTATTTTGCGGTACTGGGGTTTGAACTCAGGGGCATTCTACCTCCGATCTACACCCCCAGCCCTACTTTTTATTCTTTATTTTGAAACCGAGTCTCAGTAAGTTGCGGAGTGCCTCACTAGGTAGCTGAGGCTGGCCGCGAACCCGGATACTCCGGTCTCAGCCTCCCGAATGCTGGGATTACAAGCATGCGCCACCATGCCCGGCTTAATTATTTTTTTATCTAATCCTAGTATTCCCATAGATTGTTTCCTCTTTAAGTGAGGATGGTAATGATGATGATGTTGATGATGTTTGTGATGATAAAAATGGCAATAACAAAAGATCACCTTAAACTTTCTATAAATTATTTTATTCTCTGTATTTTATACATATGAAGCTATCACAAAATCCTGTCATAGAAATAAATTATTATCTTTATTTTACAATGGAGAAAAATGAAGCACAGATGAGCTAGGTAACATTGCAATGGTTACATAAATTGTAAATAAAGTGTACTGAGTATGTATAATTCTTCTGCATTGACAATGTTGAATTTGTGTCTTGTGGGCCTAATAAAAGAATAACAGTTAATATATCTTCCTATGCAATTTTTCAGAGAAAGAGCTTGATGAAAAATCTATTTCCCTATATGACTTATGTAAAACTCATTAATAGTTTTCCTGTTTATGTGTGACCAGACACTATTGTCCAACTTCTAATTCTTTACCATGTAAGCGATTTGCTGAAATTAATTTTACACTGATCATTTGGAATAAAATACTTGTCAAAAATGCTTCAGATCAGATTCTCTTCTCTCATGCCTCTTAATTTAAGCTCAGCCTTAGCCTGAGCCAGCATTCAACATTCTCCTTAATGCTCCTTTTTTAAAACAGACTTACCTCTTGGTAAAACATTTTTTTCTGATCTGTCTCATCATTCGTCTTCCATCTGCTCATCATTGCCCCACCATAATGTATACCCACATTCAGCACATTGTAGTAGTGTTAGGTCATTATAAGAGAAGAACAGATGAGTGAGGTAACTGGAATTAGATATAAAAGTAATCATATAACTCTACTTATATTAAATAAATTTAATGAATTACTGTATTATATGTATGGAAGAGTATATATTGGCAGTCAACATAGGAGTAGAAGCACATTGAGAAGGCCTAACACCTCATTGACAATGCTGAAATATAAATTACATAACTCTTCATGATAGGAGCAAAACTACTTTCTATCTATTTTTGAAATGCCTGAAAATTCGATGTGTTATATTTAGATATAGAACGGCCCCCCAAAAGCTCATAAATTGGTGTTTGGAGTAGATGTAACTGAGTCATGAAGGCTGTAATCTAAGAAGATTATCTGTAATCCCAAATAAAAACCATTTCAATGGATTTATCTAGGTGGTGGCCCAGGCTTGTAGGGTGTGGCTGGGGAAAGTGTGTCCCTGGGGTTGTGTCCCTGGGGATTATATATGGTTCCTCCTCTCTCAGATGTTTCTCTTGTGTCTGGCCTTCATGATGTGAGAACAAATCCTTATGCTCTACCTCTGTTTCCTGCCAGCATGTCCTGAAATCTGTAGTCCCTGGCCTCAAAGGACTGAACTCTGAAACTGTGAGCTAATAAATCTTCCTTCCTCTAAGTTATGTGGTCAAGCCTTTTAGATTATGGCTGTGAAAGTGCTAATACACCATTGTCACCATATTTCAATATTTCCTCATCCCTCTATTGCAATTGCCATCTTCCTACTGCAGAAATGCTTCTCATTATCTAAGTCTGAATTTGTTTTTATTTAGTAGTATCATGCAGATCAGTAACTTGCTGATGCTATATCATTAACACATGCATACTGGCTAAAATTTTAAGACATAGAAAAAACTCAAATGCTTTTGCAACACTTGTTTGTTGCAAGTTATTCTCATTTTATCCAACAAAACAAAACAAAAGTAATATAAAAGTAATCAAATTAAATTGTTATTCATTCTAAACAATTTACCAATTCATTTTAATATATTCCGTTTATTTAGCTTAAAGTAATGCACCAATAAATGTATCTAAATAAAATAAAATACTCCAGAATTCTTAGGCAACTTTTGAAAATTCATACCATTGCTTCTTTAAAGCTGTTGCACTCAGACTGCTATGATAGTTACATATGAGTGATGGATTGGATATAGAATGTCACCCAAAGTCTCATGTATTTCAGAGGTGAGGCTTTTTGGAAGTGATTAGATAACAAGATCTTTGACTTCATCAGTGAATTAGTGTACTGATGGCTGAATGGATGATTAGGAGATAGAGGAAGTAGTTCACTGAGCGTGTGCCTTAGAACGGTTTAATCTCTCTGCCCCTTTTGTCTCTCATCTTTCCTAGGTGTGTTGATCTGAGAAACTTTTCTCTACCACATTCTTCTGCCATTATCTTGTGCCTCATCTCATTCCCAGATAAATGAAACTAGCCAACCATTGAACACTTTATTCAGAATAAATTGTTTCCACCATTAATTTGTTTATATCAGATAATTTGGTAATAGTAATGAAAAGCTGAGTGATATAAAAATTTTCTTGATAGCAGTACGAAGTGACTTTCATTTTGGAGTTAGAGACAGTATCATTCACTTTCTGTATAGAAAAGAAGGCTCTGTAGTGACTCTGAATGCAAATCCTGACTCCTACGTTTGGTAGAGAAATAATGATGGAAGTTATTTAAATTTCCTGAGTCTAAGTTTACACATATGGGGATGAAATTAATAGTAAGTAATTCCTCCAATATGGTAGTATGGAATGAAGGAAAATTAAGTGCAATAAATTATATGTATAAAATGCCAAAAAGGCAATATTAAGTGCTTGACAAATATTAATTATTTATTATTATGAATAAACTAACAAGTTCTTAGAGAAATCCACACTCAGTGGCTTTAATATTATCCTCAGTGTCACCTGTCATAGCTATCTGACAATAGTCATAGGATATTTTCTATATATGTGTAAATAAATGACTGAAAGAAACATTTTTGATTTGCAGAAAAGTATTTTTATATTATTTTGATATTAAAAATCTGCATGCAATTGATATAAATAAAATTTCACAAATTTTCCATAACTAGATTATCACATCCTAGAGGCAAAGTACACAGTGTGTTCTTTATATCCTTTCTCACATTATAAACCACATAATAAAATTACTGCCTTAAAAATTACCAGGGCTAGGAGTATAGCTCAGACGTAGAATGCCCATGGATTGAATCCCCAGTGCCACAAAAAATAGAATACAATAGAGTAGAATAATAAAACAAAATAATTAAAAATAATTATTCAAATAATAGGATTTGCAAACAGGGCTTGCAATCTTGATTCTTCTAGTATCTTTTTTATAAGAATTTCTTTTGGCAAAGAACTTCCAAATACAAAATGTTTAAACAAATAAAACATTTATTTATGCTATTTATAAAATGTTAGACAAACCCCATGTTTTCAAAATTATAATTTTAATACATATATAAAAATTGGAAAATAATTTGATGTTACATTCAGTCTTTTATTTTAACATGGAGAATATTTTGATACAGTCTCATGAAATGTAACTTATAATAAATATTTCATCAAGAAACAAATATTAATAAACTACAGGAAAGATTCAGTTATATCTTATTTAAATTGAAAATCCCCCAATTTCTAGAGCTGAATATTTTCAAGAGAGTTAAGAAAATTGTAAAAATACCATGAATAAGAATAATCAGGTCTTGTTAAATCTATATAGCCTGAAAACTGTGATATTAATAATGTTTATGAACTTATGAGTTCTATTCTTAGAGCATATGAGATAAACTTTCTTTTATAGCATAAATAGAAAAAAATCCTCTGCAGAAAACCCACCATTACAAGTTCCAGCATTGAGTATTGATTTGTCATTAAGCCTAGGCATTTGGGGCCATTTCAAGTTCACATTATAGCACCTGATGATGGAGCAAGTTGACCTTCTATAATGAATTAACCTTTTCTTGTCCCCAGGTAAAGCATACAAACAAAGCAAGAATGCATACCAATTGATAAAGCTCCCATTTCAGATACTTCATATGAATAATGTAACATTCACCTAGAGGAGATATATGAATGCAAGAAAAGCTAAAAATATATGATAAGCAGGCTCATGTAAGTACTTAAATATTTAAAAATTGAAATTATTTTATAATCATTTCCTTCTTTTAATATTTCCACACATATATAATTTCAATGTAATAAAGACACATATGCACTTAACTTTTCAGGAATTTTCATCTAAAAAAAAGCCAGAGAATGGAATATGCTTTTATTTCTAAATGTGCTAAGTCAGCAGAACCACTTAAATTTTTAAAATTTTGATACCTGGGACCCATTCCTAAATATATTAATGCAGGTGTTCTAAAGACAGGCTGTAAAATATACCAAGTTTAAGGTTTAACTAATGTGTTCTGTGAAATTATAAAACATTAAATTGGGGAACAATTTAATCTCTATTAAAATACTCCTGACTTTTGTTGTCAGAAACATAATTCGTTATCACCCTTTTGGCTTCCTTCTTTCTCTCTCATTTTCTTTCATTGTCTCTTTATTTCTTTTACTCTGTTCAAACAGGATGAGAGATTAAGGTCATTACCTACCATTATCCAATTTCTTTTTCTTTCATCATTGAAATCCTATTTGAGCTGGGCGTGGTGGCAGACGCTTGTAATCCCAGTACTTGGGAGGCTGAGACTGGAGGATCTGGGTTCGTGGCCAGCCTCAGCCACTTAGTGAGGCTCTCTATAACTTAGTGAGAGCCTGTTTCAAAATAAAGAATAAAAAATAGGACTGGGGATGTAGCTCGGAAATAGAATGCCCCCGGGTTCAATTCCCAGTACTGCAAAAAACAAAAACAAAAAAAATCCTGTTTGAGCCATTGTCTACTTAATATTTATCAGTCAGGATTCTCAAGAGAATCACACACACACACACACACACACACACACACACACACATACACACACACAATATTTGAGATATAAAAGAGGAAACACTTATTATAGAAATTAACTTATATAATTATTGTGGCCCAAATGTCCCACCATATGCCACTTGCAAGTTGGAGAACACAGGAAATCAGTTCAAGTATAAAGACCTAAGAATTGAGTAGGGATGATGGTATAAGGTCTTATCTGAATCTAAAACTCCAGAAACCAGAAGCATCAAAGTTTAAGAGCAGAAAAAGATCAATTTTTCACTTCAAGCAGAGCATAAATTCACCATCCTTTTTAAAGCTTTTGATGAATTAGATGATGCCCGTTCATATTTAATCCATTGAGCAATTCAAATGCTGATCTTTTCTGAAAACATCTTCACAAACACATCCCAAAATTATGCTTTATTATACCTTTAGGCATCCAATATCCCAGTTGGTACACATTTCTTTAATATAAATTAGTCATATTACATATTACATATTACAATTACTTCACAATAATTGGTTGGTGGGGCACCACATTAAACAATTCTAGACAATATAATAAAGGGAAATCTGTTAGAGAACTTCAAATAAGGTTTTTTTCTATTTTAAAAAATAACATTGAAGAAAGAAACTTTAACTGAATATCATCCTATGTGTATGTGAACACTGTAATTGGGACTGCCATGTTGTGATTATGAGGTAAGCTAAACTAGCACACTGTTGATGACAGAGTGAAAGGATTAAAAAGCTTTGAGTCCCAATGACATCATTAAGTATCTCAATGAACCAACTCAGAAGATCTCTTACCTATATTTATTATGTGAAATAATAAATTATTTTTGTTTCAATTACTTGAATGTTTCAGTGAAAATAATCATAATCATTTTTGGGAATGATATTTTGGAATCCTGGCAATATTTTATAATTGTTTTCATATCTAATGAATGGTGAAATCTATGTGAGTCTGTGTAATGTAATTTGTTATTGAGTTAATTTCCTATGACTTCCATAACTAAAACAGGACTCTCCCAAATACATTCTATGAAGCCAACATCACATTAATACCAAAATAAAATAAAGGCAACTGAAGAAAAGAAAGCTATAGGCCTATATCATTGATGACCTTAGATGCAAAAGTGATAAACAAAATACTAGCAATGCACATTCAAAGTCACATCCAGAAAATTATACACCACAACCAAGCCAGGTTCATCCCAGGGATACAAGGCTGATTCAACATATGAAAAAAAAATCATGTAATTTACTACATAAACAGAAACAAAGACAAAAATCACATGATCATTTCAATAGATGCTAAAAAATCATTACATAAAATCCAACACCCATTTATGCAAAAACACTACAGAGAATTAGAAGAGAAGGAACAAACCTCAACTTCATAAAGGCAATATACAATAGGGCAGAGACAGCATCATATTAAATGGGGAAAATCTGCTAGTTTTCACTAAAATAAAGACAAGAATGCCCATTATCACCACTTCTGTTCAATATAGTACTTGAGACTCTAGCCAGATCAATAAGGCAAGAAAAGGAAATCAAATAGTACAGATAGGAAGGGAAGAATTAAAACTGTCCCTTTTTTAAGATAACATGATACTATACTTAGAAGATCCAACAAACTCATCCAAAAGGCTTATGAAACTGATCAACAAATTCAGCAATGTTTCCAGATACAAAATAAGTCAAAAAATAAATCAGAATCTTTCCTGTATGCCAACCAAAAATCCACTGCAAAAGAAATCTAGAAAACACTTCAATTCATGATATCCCCCTAAAATAAAATACTTAGGAATAAACCTAACCAAGGAGGTAAAAGAATTCCACAAGGAAAATTATAAAAAATTGAAAAAAGAAATCAAAGAAGACATTAGAAAATGGAAAGACCATCCATGCTCTTGGATAGGCTGAAGAAATATCATCAAAATGGTCATTCTCCCAAAAGTGATCTATAGATTCAATGTGATAGCTATTAACTTACCAAGGTCATTCATTACAGACATAGAAAAAATCAGTCCTTAAATTAATTTAGAATAACAACAACAACAAAAAGTAACCCCAGAATCAAGGTATTCAAGGTATTTGCAGGAGGCATCATAGTACTTGACTTCAAACTATACTATGAAGCCACAGTAATAAAAACAGCATGGTATTGGCACAAAAACAGACAAATAGATGAATGGAGCAGAATAAAAGATTCAGAAACAAATCCACACACTTACAGCCAATTAATTTCTGACAAAGGAGCCAAAAACATACACTGGAAACAAGATAGCCTCTTCAACAAATGGTGCTGGCAAAAGTGGTTAACCATATGCAGAAAAATGAAAATAATCCCACTTTCTCACCCCGCACAAGAGTCGGTTCAAGATAGATCAAAGCTCTGGAAATCAGACCAAAGATCTTGCAGCTACTTGAAGTGGGCATAGGACCAATACTCCAACATACAGGTATGGATAAAACCTTTCTTTTCTCTTTCTTTCTTTCTTTTTTTCTTTCTTTCTTTCTTTCTCTCTTTCTTTCTTTCTTATACTGGATATTGAACCCAGGGGCATTCTACCTCTGAGCTACACCCCCAATCCTATTTTTTATTCTTTATTTTGAAAAAGGGTTTCACTAAGTAGCTGAGGCTGGCCACGAACCCAGATTCTCCAGTCTCAGCCTTCCAAGTACTGAGATTACAAGCCTGTACCACCACGCCTAGCTTGATAAAATCTTTCTCAACAAGACACCAAAGGCACAAGAAATTCAAAGGAAGATCAATACATGAGATTGAATTAAACTGAAGAGCTTCTGTGCACCAAAGGAAACTAACAAGAATCTCATAAGAGAGCCCACAGAATGGGAGATTTTTGCCAGCTACTCCTCTGAGAGAGAACTAATATATAGAATATACAGAGAATATAAGAGAATCACCACTAAAAAAAAACAAATAACCAGCCGGGCATGGTGGCGCAAGCTTGTAATCCCAGCATTCAGGAGGCTGAGACCAGAGGATCCGGGTTCGAGGCCAGCCTCAGCTACCTAGTGAGGCACTCCGCAACTGAGTGAGACTCGGTTTCAAAATAAAGAATAAAAAATAGGGCTGGGGGTATAGCTCGGAGGTAGAATGCCCCTGAGTTCAATCCCTAGTACCGCAAAAAAAACCCCAAAACAAACAAATAACCCAATCGAAAAATGGAGCCAGGCATGGTGATGCATGCCCAGTATTCAGGAGGCTGAGGCCTGAGGATACAGGTTCGCGGGGCCAGCCTCAGCTACCTAGTGAGGCACTCCGCAACTTAGTGAGACTTGGTTTCAAAATAAAGAATAAAAAGCAGGGCTGGGGGTATAGCTCGGAGGTAGAATGCCCCTGAGTTCAATCCCCAGTACCGCAAAAACAAAACAAACAAAACAAAAAAAAATGGGCAAGTGAACTAAATAGACACTTCACAAAAGAAGATATTCAAATGGCCATTAAATGTATAAAAAAGTTCCACATCACTACCAATCAGAGAGATGAAAATTAAAACTACTTTGAGATTTCACCTAACCGTCAATTAGAATGGCAATCATTAAAAAACAAGCAACAAATACTGGTGAGTATGTGGAGAGGTGAGAACCCTAATATATTGGTGGGAGTGCAGATTAGTGCAACCACTTTGGAAAATAGTATGGAGGGTCCTCAGAAGAATGGGAATGAACCTACCATATGACCCAGCAATACCACTTCTGGGTATCTACCCAAAAGAATGGAAACCAAATTACTAGACTAATGCATGCATATCTATGTTTATAGCTGCACAATTCACAGTTGCCAAACTATGAAACCAGCTGAGATGTCCATCAACAGATGAATGGATTAAAAACTATGGGATATGTACACAATGGAATTTTACTCAGGCATAAAGAACAAAATCATATTATTTGCAGAGAAATGGATGGAATTGGAGAAAATCATGCCAAGTGAGATTAGTCAGTCACAAAAAGTAAAAAATTGGATGTTCCTCCTAATATGTGGAAGCTAGGAAGAAAATGGGACATAGGAGAGATGCTAGACAAAGAAAGAGAAACCTTGGATGAGTAAAGAGGGCGACCTAATTAAGGAAGATGAGAGGGCGAGAGGGAAACACCCTAATACACATGATAACATTCTCAAACATATCAAAGGCAATTACTAAGCTAAACATGAGAAGGAGGGTGGGGGAGGGAATGGGGTGGGAATTGGGGAAGGGCTAAATGAGTGATGTGTGCTTTTATGACTCTCGTATCTTGTACCTCATTAAGATCTATGATTACAGTGCACCGATAAAAAATGATAAATGTTTAAGAAGATAGATATATTTAACCTGATTTAATCATTACACGACAACATATGCATTTATCAAAAATAAATTATACCCCATTATTATGTGAAATTTAAAGACCTTATGTCAGTTAAAAATAAAATTTAAAAAATACTAAAAATAAAAAATAGAATCCTAGTTGTCTTATGTTAAGCCATTCTACTCAATATTTTTATTTTAGAAATACAATTATTTTCACACAATTTTTTCACCAAAGAAATCTGATATTCCTATTACTGGTATCCCTATTACTCACTAGCTTTGCCATGTGAGAGTAAATCTATGACTACCTTTCACTTTCTGTGACTGGCTAATCTCATTTAGCATGTTTTCCAGTTCCATTCATTTTCCTACAAAAAAAAATTGTTCTTGATTGCTGAGTAAAATTCCATGTGTGTATATTCCATAATTTTGTAATCCATTAATCTACTGATGAATACCTAGGTTAGTTCCATAATTTTGCTTTTGTGAATTGTGCTGCTATAAACATAGATATGCATATATTAGTATACTGATTTCAACATGCATATATTACTATACTGATTTCAGTCTCTTTGAAAGGCACCCAGGAGGAGTATAGCTGGATCATATAGTAGGTCCATTTCAAATTTTTTGAAGAATCTCCACACTGATCACCATAGTGGCTGTATTAGTTTGCAATCTCACTAATAGAAGAATTCCTATTTTCCCCACAAATTTAGGACTGATATTTTTATGTCTTTGATGAATGATATTGGTATTTTGATAAAAATTGCATTAAATCTGTAGATCAATTTTGGTAAAATGGTCATTTTGATAGTATTCTTTTTCCCACTTAGTAAAGTTTACAACACACATACATACATGCGTGCGCACGCACATACACACACACACACACACACACACACACACACACACACACACCTCTGAGTGAATCCATTTCTACCAAAAGGATAGATAGTTTTTAGTCACTAGATATATCTAGATATATGTTCTCCATTTCTGCTTCAGTGTTTCTATGTAACTACAACCCAGTGGGAACATAGTTTTTGTCCAAATGCAAAACCTCTTTCTACGTTTCCACTAAGTTGGTCTTAGTGAAAGATGCCCAAATGAGTACTTCTGAGAATCCACCTTATATCTTCAATAGCAGAGGAACAACAATTATGGCTTCCTTGATTATAACTCTCATCAGAATTTGATAATATTTGCATTTGATAATATTTTATTTTTGGTACTGGGGCTTGACCCTAGGGGCATTCTAAATCTGAGCAACACCCCTGCTCTATTTTTTATTCTTTATTTTGAAACAGGGTCTTACCAAGTTATGGAGGGATTCACTAAGTAGCTGAGGCTGGCTGAAAACCTGTGATACTTTTGTGTCAGCCTCCTAAGTACTATGATTATAAGCATGTGCCACCACACCTGGCTTGATAATACTTAAAGTGTATTTATGGAATGCCTATCATATTCTTATCACAGTGGTGTATGTTTAATAGTGAAGAGACCTGATATCTGATATCTGGGTATGATGGTGCATGCCTGTAGTCCCAGTTCTTGGGAGGCTAAAACAGGAGGATCACAGGCTAGAAGACAGCCTCAGTAAGTAGTGAGATTCTCCTCAACCTAGCAGACTTTGTTTCAAAATAAAAATAAATTAGAGCTGTGGGTATAGCTTGGATGTAGAATATCCCTGGGTTAAATCTCCAGTAGCACACACACACACACACCAAAAAATAAGATCTTATATTTATAATGATAATAATGAAACAAGGCTTATTTTTGATCATGTGCTATATACATCATGCACTATGCTAAATTAATCTTTTCTTGTGTGTGTGTGTGTGTGTGTGTGTGTGTGTGTGTGTGTGTGTGTGTATGTTTGTGGTACTCGGGAACATAGGAGCATTCTACCTTGGAGCTACAATCTCAGTCCAATTTTATTTTTTTATGTTGAAACAGGGTCTCCCTTTATTGCTAAGGCTGGTCTTGAACCTGCAATCATCCTGTCTCATCTTCCCAACCACTGGGATTACAAGTGAGTGTCACCACATCAGGTCTAAATTAATCCTTTAAAATGGATAATAGCACCACTTTCAATTTAGAGAGGAGAAAATTATGTCCTAGAGAGCTTGAATACTTATTCACTCAAAATCATGAAGGTAGAAAATTGTGACTCACTTGTCAAATATATAATTGTTTGATTTTAGCATAATGCTGTTCACTATGAATACATATGATGATGAAATGCTATTATTATTATTATTATTATTATTATTATTATTATTATTACCACTAGCCAAATATGTCTATTAAGCCCACTAAATGTGCCTTAAACCATGGAATTAAATTTTACTTAATATTAATTAAAATAGTCACATATGGCTAGCGGCCACCAAATTATTTAATGCATATCTAGAGACTATAAATTTAAGTACAAAATTAAACTCTGTTCCACACTAATCTAAAAATGCAGTGAATAGTCTTTATTCTGAATAACCTTACATAAGAAACAAAAAAGAAGACCTTTTACTTGTGGAAAAATTAAGTTATAATAAAGATCATTATGTATTTGAGTACTGAATTATGTAATAGACTGTGCAAAAGAATGTGCAAACTGGGATAAACTGAATAAGGATGTGCTTCATGGAGAACAAAGAAATTAATCTGGTTAAGATTTAGATAGATAGGGAGGAAAGGAAAATTCTGAACCTGAAACTTAAGAAAACACGCAAAAAATAACATTTACCTATCCAGAAGATTTCAGTGTGAGTAAAATATAACTCAGCTAAAATATTTATATTGAAGAAAAGTAGGCAATAAGGTAGATATATTATATGGACTATAATTCTGAAGTACCTTGAATATCATATTCAGAAACATTCCATTTCCAGGGAGTTTGGAGTTTAAAGGTTTATATATTAATTGTGAAATAACAGCTAGGAAAATAAAATAAGTCTACTAAAGTTTACATACTGAATTTGTAGGACTCATAGACTATGACTAATCATTACGCTTATAAATATAAATTCACTAAAAGAATCATGACAAATTATCCACTGTAGTTTCAAAGTAATCAAAGGTTTTCAAATAGCACTGATGCAAAAACTTTAAATATGAAGGTTACTCTATACATATGAAATATTCTCTATCCCAAGAGTTCAAGGTAATCAAATTGTTTATAATGAGTAGAGATTAGAATTTTTATAATTACATAATTCATATTAAAACAAGCCCTTAAAAATGTAACTAAATATTCAGACTCTAGAAATTAAGTTTTTTGGGGAGTCTAAAATAAAAACATCAGGAGATGATGACTTCTATTAGAATATTTTAAAAATCAGAAGCAAAATCATCATTGTATGATGTTTGTGAAATTATTTAGGCATAGAAGGCTAAATGATTTATGGTGAATCTAAATTATAGGGCAAAACTGAAGAGGTTATATGATAACTCTGAGAATAATTTACAAAATAAGGAAACAAAGACATTTGTCTCATGTTTAAAAAAAGTACACATACAATAATAAAAATAACTTTAAACTTTAAAATCCATCCTGGTATAATTAAAAATAATTCAAGGTTAAGGGCAAATCTTCATTTCACTTAGATCAATCTGTACTTATTAGAATGGTTATATTGGCAGAGGTGGGATGGTTAAACAGCCTTTTCTCTTACCTGATTTTTAATTAAGGAATGGAAAACTGAACTGTGTGATATTTAGCAAAGCCAGTCACAAATGTCTGCAGGAAGTGCATGATAAATTTGAGTGGGTTAGTGAAAGGGAAGCAAAGTACAGAGGAGAAATAGGAAGTACTCAAAAGTAAATGAACGTATGCCCAGGGGTTACACATGCCAACCAGAAATAATTACAGTTGCGGATGGGAAGTGGTCAGTTTTAAAGGCCAATATAAAGGAAAGTGTAAGTACAAAATAATCAAGCATGTAAAAACAACATATATCAATATGAGGGACCAACTGCAATGATAAGTAAATGAAGTTTAAGGGTAAAAAAAGAATGATTTTTAAAAGACACAAAGGCAAGAAATGAAATTTTGCAAGATAATGACATTAAATATAATTAACTTTTTGGTATTTGAATATCCCTATCAAAGAGTATAGAATGATTCACAGTGGTTATTTATTGACAAAAATGTTAGGGCAAGAGAAGTAAATTGTTTTCTTTCTCAGTATAAAGAAAAGAAGAAAACAAAGTGGAGATAATAAAAGAAAAAGGGAAAACTCATCATCTTTCTGTACTCAAATAGAAAGGCAAAATTTTGGAGAACATTGTACTAGCAAGAGAAATGAGCAAAGTAGAAATGATACCAATATCCAGACTCCTTGGAAATAGCAAGCAACTCTTTATTGTTTCTACAGATAAAGTACACGTGTCTACCATATTATGTGTAGTCTTTACCAAGAGTTGCCTTTCTTCTACACAGAATAGGGACCAAATACAAAGAACACACAAACAAAATTTTTGGTTTCTGAAATTCATAAATTTTTCATGTCCACATTAGTGGAGCTTGTGTAAGTAAAGCCACATTGTTTGGCCTCAGGGCACTACTATTACATTCCAAAATGTGGTTGTTTGTCCACAGATTGTTCCTGTGGGATTGCTGAGAATTTTAGTAATCTGGTTCTTCAGCCTATAATATTCGAAGACAGTAGTTTTGAAAAGACCCATTGCTCATTGCCAATTTGCATTTTACAGGTTGTATTTTCTCCCATATAGTAAAGAAATCTATTACTTCATCCTTGGGAGAAATTGTTATGTAAATATGAATAATCATTTTCAGATAGCAAATTCTCCACCAGTCTTATGTCCAAGGTGACAGATAAGTGAATATTTTACTGTGGCTTTCTGCCTATACATAACACAACATGCCAATCTTTTATATTCTGGTGTTTCAGAAACATTTTGATTTTTAGCCTAAAGAAAGATCAAGCTGTATTACTCATCTGCATGCAACTCCCATCCACTTACTCCAGAAGAGTTTAACTCACAGTACTCTCACATGAGGCTGTGAACTTCTCTACTTTACTCTATGTGGCTAATCTTTCCCAGCAGGGCCTCCTGTTGTCTAAACTTTTCTCAACTATCCATATTCTATTAGATCTTTGCTATATTATCAGGATGTCCTCATACATTTTCTTTTTGCATCATTCCCCCATATAAATGCGCTAGATGTTTCTTTCTTCTGTTTGCCACCTACACATGGCTTCACTCATGAATTCAACAGAAAACTATCAAATGCCTTTCTTTTTCAAATATTTTATTAGTCATCTATCACATATTGGTGGAAAAGATACAAGAGGAGAATCATATGTTCCAATGTATTGAGGACAATAAGAAATAAGCAAATTAGTTTTCTGGGTGAACTACATATTATGAAGAAAATAAGGAGAATAATATTATATAGAATTATGTGGGAACATCCTAATACACGTGATGTACTTTCACAAATATATCAAGGTCAATCACTAAACTGAACTTGAGAAGGAGGGAGGGCAAGGGAGTAGGGTGGGAATTGGGGAAGGGGTTAAATGAGAAATGTGTGCATATATGCCTTTATCAGCTTATACCTAACAAAGATGTATGATTACAATGCACCAATTATTATATATAAAAAAAGAATTATGTGGGGTGACATTTTATTTTTTTAAATTATTCTATTAGTGCATTGAAATATAAATTACAGTGGGTTTTAATGTTACACAAACATATATGCATACAGCACTTGCAGTATTTCCCTCCATATCCTTTTCTTCCTCACCACACATATTAGTGAAATTGGTCGTAACACCTTCACAGATTGTCATCTTATTAGGGAAAGACATAAAATTATTGCTGTTTGCAGATGACATAATCATTCACTTGGAAGATCCAAACAATTAAACCAAAAGATTTCCAGAGCTAGAAAAAATAAAATCAGTAGACAGATGCAAAATCAACTTACAAATATCAATAACTTTTCTTACCTCAATCATGAATCCAACGAAAAAGAAATCTAAAAAACAATCTCATTTACAACATCCTCAAAAATAATAAAATATTTAGGAATAAATCTTATGAAGGAAATAAAAATTCTACAATGAAAATTGTAGAACACTGAAGAAAGAAATTAAAGAAGACAGAAAAATGGAACAAAAGTGGAAAGACCTCCAATGTTCTTGGGTAGCAGGATAGACATAATCAAAATGGTCCTACGACCTAAAGTGATTGACAGATTCAATGTAATCTCTGTCAAAATACAGAAGATATTCTATAGAGAGCTATAAAAACAGTCCTAAAACTCATGTGAAAGAATGAAAAACCCAGTATAGCCAAATCAATTCTAAGTAATAAGAAGCATATTGACGGCATTCCAGTGCCCAAAATACCTAATTTCAAATTATACTACAAAACTATAAAAAAACAGCATGGAATAAGCACAAAACAGACACATAGACCAATGAAATAGAATAAAAAAACATAAAAACAAATCTGCATACTTATAACAAGTTGATTTTTGACAAATGATCCAAAAAACATTCTCTGGAGAAATGGTAGTATCTTCGAAAAGTGGCGCTGGGAAAACTGGATATCCATATGTAGAAGAATGAAATTAGATCCCAATTTCTCATCCTGAGCAAAGTCAACTCAGTATAAATTAAAGACCTAGAAATTAGACCAAATTATACAATTACTAGAAAAAAATATGACCACCTCTCCAACATATAGGAACTTGTAGGAACTTTCTGAATAAGACCCCTAAAGCTCAGGAAATAAAACAAAGAATAAATAAGTGGAATGTCATCAAATTAAGAAGCTTTCGCATGGCAAAAGTGATGATATTTTAGGACTTGGACAAGAAGGGACCAGCCATGCCAATCCTCCATTCAAAGTGTCCATAATTATTTGTTCTGCTTCTTCATTCTGAGTAAACCCAAATTTAGGAAATGACTATTTGGTTATTGGACTACAAGTCTTGTATATCATGCATAGACTGTCCCTCAAATACTTAGATGTAAAAATTTCAGCATGAAATTTAAATCACATCATCACTAATTCATCCCAATACACTAATACCCTTGTGAATCTTAATGTTTAATATATGTCAGATGACTTGCTTTCCAGTCCTACCCATGGCTATAGTTCTAAAAATTTTGTCTTAATTTTTTAATTGTTAAAATAAGGAGATTAATTTACATGCATTGTTTGGATCTATTCAGGCAGAAACTCTACAATTGAGGCATATCCTCTTGTACTGAGTATAACTTCTGGAAAAGTATACTTCTTAGGAAATCAAGATAAAAACACACCAATTGGTAAAATGAAGAAGCAGGAGTAAAAGCCACTATAGTGCATCCATCTCAATTTCCAGAGTAGCTAAAAGAATGCCAAAATTTTGGATAGTAAAACATGTCACGCTAGTTGATTTAGCTGAGTTGTCAAGTAAATTTTGATAAAATACTGTGTTATGTCATTGCATGACTTCTTTTTTGTTGTAAAATACACATACCACAATATTAACCAGTTTTTCCATTCATAAGTGTACAATTCAATTGCATTAGGTGCATTCAAACTTTGTGTAACTATCAATACTACTTATACTCAAAACTTTTTCATCTTCTCAAACAAAAACTCTGTGTCTATTAGAAAGTAACTTCCCATTTCCCTTCCCAGCAGCCCTAATTAACTCTATTATGCTTTCTCTGTCTATGAATTTGACTATAACTCACAGTCCTAGACCCATGGAGAATTTGCCTTACCTCATAAAGGTGTAATCAGACAATATTTTTCCTTCTTTCCTTCTGTATCTGGTTATTTTACTTATCATAGTTTTTTGGGTTTTTTGTTTGTTTGTTTTGTGTGTGTGTGTGTGTGTGTGTGTGTGTGTGTGTGTATGTGTGGTTTGGTAATTAAACAGAGGGCATTCTACCACTGAGCCCTATCCCCAGACATTTTTATTTATTTATTTTTGTTTTTGAAACAGATTCTCACTAAGTTATTGCACACTAGCCTTGAACCTGGGATTGTCCTATCTTAGCCTCCCATGTACTAAGATTATAGGCATGTACCACCATGATCAACTTGTTAGAATAATGTCATACTTGTTCATAAATATTGTAGCATGTATCAGAATTTTATTTATTTTAATGCTTAATAACATTGTATGCATATTGTCATTGTATGTGCATACCATAATTTGTATATAAGTAATATTGTCATTGTATGCATATACTATTTCTTATCCATTCACTTATTCTTTAATGAAGTTTTTATATCTTTTGGCTATTCTAAATAATGATACTTTGAACATTTATATGCAAATAGCTGTTAAGTTCTGCTTTCATTTTGTTTGGATACAGATATTTATGGTTAGCATTTCTGGGTCATGTTCCTATATTTAGTCTCTTGGGAAATTGTCAGACTATTTTATAATGACTGTCAACTTATTAACTATTTTCATGTCTTTTTTGGAGAAATAGCTATTGAAGCTGGGCATGGTGGCACATGCTTTTAATCCCAGCATTCGGGAGGCTGAGACTGGAGGATTCGGGTTTGCGGCCAACCTCAGCTACCTAGTGAGGCATTCTGCAACTTAGTGAGATCCGGTTTCAAAATAAAGAATAAAAAATAGGGCTGGGGGTGTAGCTCAGAGGTAGAACGCCGCTGAGTTCAATCCCTAGTACTGCAAAAAAAAAAAAAAAAAGAAATAGCTATTAAATTATTTTTGTCCAGTTTTAAATTGGATTGTTTTTTTGTTGTTCAGTTGTAAAACTTCATTATATATTCTGTATAGTAATCCCTTATCAGATATATTATTTGTAAATGTTTTATTGTTTTTCTTTTCACTCTCTAGAATGAGTCTTTTCATGAAAAAAATTTGATAAATTATAAGTTATCTTTATTTTTATTTATTTTCTCTACTTTTGGGGTCATATCCAAAAAGAAATTATTGCCAAATACTATGTTTTGAAGCTTCTATGTTGTCTACTAAGAGTTTTATAGTTTATTATTTTTATGTCTTACAACTGTTTGAATCTAATTTTTGTATATGGTATGAGGTAAGGGTCCAACTTCATTCATTTGCCTGTGAATATCAAGTTTTTCCAACACCATTAAGGAAAACATTCCCTGTTGAATGGTCATGGTACCTTTGTGGAAAATCAGCTTACATTATATGTGAGGGCTTATTCCTGCATCTCTATTCTATTTATGAGAATTGTGAGGGTGGTATGAAATTCTATACAACATCATCAACAAGGCTTAGACAATAGGGGCCATAGTAAGGTAAAGAGGAATTTGACAGTGATGCTAAACAGTTGGAAGAGAAGGCTAATATTTAACTGGAATTTTACAGTAGATAGGAGTAAATAAGTCTGAGAATAGGAGAAAATTCTATTCAGAAAGATGTAGACCAAGAATAAAATTAAGACAATTCATAGCCACTTTAGAAGCATTATAAGACATAAGAAATATTTGTCTCTGTAAAATAAGAGTGAGTTGTATATTTCATCATCATTTGTAGAGATTTGAAGAAAATTGGAACTTTTGATACCTGTAAGTGTATAATCTACATTTTCAAGGCTATATTTTATCTCATTTTTTTTGCTTAAATTTCTAACAAGAACTGATCCATTGCATTGCTCATTTTACAAAATGTCCACTTCCTACCAACTAAGCTATTACTACAGTTTTAAAGTTTTATCTTATAAAGAGTAGAGGAAAAAAGTAATTTTGTGGTGCTGTTATGATTTGAATTAAAAATTTCCCCATACCTCACAGAAACAAAGCAACCATTTTGGAGTCAAAGCTCTTTTGCTGAGGAGGAGTCCTTGTGTGTGTGGCCGTGGGATTATATATGGTCCTTTCTCATTTTGTGTATTCTCTTGCATCCATCATCCAAGATGTGAGAAGAGAGTGATCTTTCTTCTTTCTTTCCTTCTCTCCTCTCTCTCTCTCCATGCTCTGAGCTCCACACTTGTGACCTGGCCTGACAGGAAGAAAATACCTGAAATTACCAGAACTGTGAGCAAATAAATCTTCCTTCCTCTAAATTTTGTTCAGGTGTTTTAGACTATAGCAGTCAGAATGTTGGTTAAAACACAAGTATCTTGGCACTTTGGCTTATCTTTCACAGACTTGGTTTGTTAAAATTGCGAGTGAACAAATGTGAATAGTTTCAAGTGTTTAAATACATAATGGTAAAACAAAGTTCCTTAATATAAAGTTTAAACATATATTTGTTATGGGTCGGATCTAGAATGAGCCCCACAAAACTCATGTGTTGAAAGCCTGTTCACCAATGCAGCAATGTGCAGAGGTGGGGCATGGCTGGACCATGTGGGTTACTGGAGGCATGTCCTTTGAGGACTATATCTATTCCTGGCCCCTTTATATCTCCCTTATTGGCTGCCATGAGCTGATCAGCTTCCTTCAACTATACCCTGCCACCATGCTGTTTGTCTTGGAGCCAATCAACTGTGATCTGAACCTCTGAAACCATGAGCCAGAATAAATCTTTCCTCCTTCAAGTTGTTCTTGTCAAGTATTTTGGACATATAGACGCAAGCTGAATAACACAGCATCAATCAAAGGATATTTGCTTCACTTTAACCTACAAGTTTGAACAGACCTGGTGTGTTTAATATTGTTGGTGTTAAATCTTGCTGCAAAACCCATCCATTATAGCTATTTCTCTAATGTCCAATAATGATATTTATAGAAAGTATTAAAAATAATGCTTACTAAAACATAAAAATGTTTAATTTCTAGGAGCTTATACTTATTTTTTTAAATCAATCAGGGAACATTCTTTGTTCTTACTCTGATATTATAACTTAGAGATGGCTATTATACAGAGTTATAACATAAAGAGCAATGTCACATTTTAAGCAATAATACTATTTGGAAATATTCAGTAATGCTTATTTATATTTTAAACCATTTTAGTGATGCATGTACTACATATTTAACTTATGAAAAAGAAAATAGTGATGCTTTCTTTGTCGAAAACCTGAGTTAAAGAGTGAAGAAATGGTTTCAAATATTATCAAAAATAAACTGAAAAAGCATTAAGAACATTTTATTTTATTTTTTTAAATTTTTATTGTAGTAACTCGTGCAATATAGCATACATCTTTGTTTTTTTTTTTTTTTTTTTTTTTTTTTTCGCGGTACTGGGGATTGAACTCAGGGCCATTCTACCTCCGAGCTATACCCCCAGCCCTACTTTTTATTCTTTATTTTGAAACCAGGTCTCACTAAGTTGCGGAGTGCCTCACTAGGTAGCTGAGGCTGGCCGCGAACCCGGATCCTCCGGTCTCAGCCTCCCGAATGCTGGGATTACAAGCATGCGCCACCACGCCCGGCTTAGCATACATCTTTGTTAAGTACAAATTGTTAACAACATATTTGCACACATTCTCATTTGACCCCTTCCCTGATTTCCTCCCCATTCCCTCCCCCTCCCTCCCCCTAAGGTTCATTTCAGTGAGTGACCTTGATATGATTGTGTAAGTACATCATGTGCTTTAGGGTGTCCCTCTGCCCCATGAATCCACTACAATTAAATCAATTTCTTTGCTTATCGAGGATCTCTCTTTTTCATCTAGAGACCCTCCTATGCCCCATCTTCTCCCTAGCATCCACATATTAGGGAGAACATATGCTTCTTAACTCTTTGTG
>PVLC010007878.1:0-34018 GCA_004027655.1 Graphiurus murinus | reverse complement strand
TTTTATAAAACCAGTAACAAGCCGGGTGTGGTGGCGCACGCTTGTAATCCCAGCATTCGGGAGGCTGAGACCTGAGTATCCGGGTTCTCGGCCAGCCTCAGCTACCTAGTGAGGCACTCTGCAACTTGTTGAGACTCGGTTTCAAAATAAAGAATAACAAATAGGGCTGGGGGTATAGCTCGGAGGTAGAATGCCCAAGTTCAATCCCCAGTACCGGAAAAAAACAAACAAACAAAAAAACCCAGTAACAAGCAATATAACTATACTTTGGGATTTTTTTCCTATCAAGTGGGAGAAAAAAGTTACAGTGCTTTTAAATATTTTATCTTTAATAAATATTAGTTGAATATCAGAGGTTGTGGTGGATTGGTTGAGATTCATGCCCAGATTCAAGGCACTTTTATTTCTTTTGAGTTATAATCATAAGGGCCCTATCACTTCGAAAATGCACTAACTTGCTTTAAAAACGCAAGTTATTTTATGTTGACATTATCTATATAAAGTCCAATTGCACTCCCACAGAAATTCACCTTCTAGTGAGTTTGTACATTTAAAGGAAATAGCAGATGTGAAATGTCCTCACTCCTGTAATCTGGGTAATAGCTTCTGGAGGGTCCAGTCTTGTCCAAAGACGTATTTTTATCTGCTTTCTGCCAAAACATTCATTGAGTAGCAATGAGCCAGAAACAGGTATTAGTCATTGTCGAAACCAGGTATCCAGTTTATGATTGCACAAGATACTACATTTTGAGTATCCTTAGTATAATACTTGATAAAATATATAGAAACTTTTGTTCTCCAAAACAAAACAAAATTTAGAAATAGAGTGAGTAGAAATGGTAGTGAGTACCATAGAAGAAACTTGTGTGACCACAGAAAGGGGAATCAAACTTTCATTAATTGAACTGAGAGGTACTCTTTTCTTGCAAAGCCTCAATTTTACTTGCAGGAAAGGAGTATTTAAGGAGCTGTGGTCTATCCCATCTTTCTCACATTTCAGACCCACAATAGCAGCATCCAAACATTGATTTACTGGAACTAGCAACCACAGAGACTCTTGGGTGTGTTGGACTTGCCATATATAGCCTGTATCATTTATGTGTATTTTGCTCATGTCAATTTCTTTCAAATAAAGCATGACCAGTTGCCTGTTGCCTATTTCCAAACTAACTATGAATAATGCTTTCTCATTCCATTGCATGGTGTGGTGGCACAGAAACATTTCCCCTTCTTTTACTTGTGTTGATTTAGATTAGGATCTATATAAAAATAAGATAGATAAAATTAATAGTGGCTGTTTCCCTTGAGGGAAGATGACAAATGACTTGAGTCCTTGATTTTTTCCAAATATCACAACTACTGTTACAGCCTAATATTTTTCATGATTCCCTTGCCCGCAAACATAGAGAACAGTGGCTTCAGTCTAAGGCATATGTTCATTTTTAGTCTTACTAGCTGATTTACCTGTTACTGACCTGAAGGGTTTATTCTGGACATGAAGGTGGGCATATACTAGAAGAGCCCAGAGAAAAGACATGAAGACTATGGGGAGCAGCAGAAACCACAGCTTCAATGCCAACTTCAACTGTGTGTCTTCCGGATGAGGGATGAGGAGAGCTGTCTTTACTACTATAAGTCAGAAGCTGCCAGATATTTTGTAGTCACTATATTGTGGCATTAATGATTTATTGGTTGAATATGGCTACCTCCTCCTTTTTTATATTTCATCATCTTTCTTGGTTTTCTGATCCCAGTGAGACAGGTAATCATTTCTCTTGGGAGGGTAGAATAGGAGACTGCAGGAAATTAGAGTTCTTTTTATAGTTTCTTTTTGTTGTAGGCTATGCTTAAAAGATGGTTTTTACATTGGCTTCTAGTGAGAGCCAGTCATATGTAACAAACTACATGTAAGGTCTGAATGAAGAGGGGTAAAAAATCTATCTAGCCTCAAAACCATGGATTATACAGTATCAGAGATGAATGGCAACACATGATCATATAAGAATCTTTTACTATTTAACAATATTAACAAAAACCTAGTCTAGGTCAACACTGACCCACAGAAAAATGTTTCCATCTATGTCTTTCTCTCCTCTTATAGATGATATATGTATGTGTATACACACATAGGCACATTTACATATGCATTAATTGGGGATACCATGAGTTTGATTTCAGACCACTGCAATATCCTCCACCTTTTAGTTTTATTCTATATATTGGCTGTATAAGTGATGCTCATAGAACAAGAAGTGAGAAGTATAATTTCACTCGGTTATATCCAGCTATTTATCTTACATTTACATATTTTATCTGAGGACTTTACACCTATGGGTATACATTAAAATACCCCTAGAAAGGTTTTTATCTGTGTGTTTGTGGGAAAGATCTAGAGGCATTCTACTTCTGAGCCACAGCCCTATTTTAATTTTTATTTTGAAACAGGATCTTGGTAAGATAATGAGAGTCTCACTAAGTTGCTGAGGTTGATCCTCCTTGCCTTAGTGTCCCAAGTACTAGGATTGTAGGCATGCATCTCTACTCCCAGCCTGGGAATATCTTTAATATTATTACATCAAAATTTAAACCCAATTCAAATTAATGAATCATCATATATGGAAGAAGAATTCAGTATTTTTATCATTATTTATGTCTGTGTGTCAAGCTCTTTTTATTTTTTGCTTTGAAACATGATCTCACTAGGTTGTTGAGAGTCTTGCTACATTACTGAGGCTGTCCACTAACCTGTGATCCTCCTGTCTTAGCCGCTCAAGAACCGAGATTACAAGCATTAGCCATCACACCCACCTAGAACTCAGTATTTTTAAAAATTATGGAGTTATTTTATTTTTATATTTTTTAATTATTTTTTTTTTGTGGTACTGGAGATTGAACCCAGGGACATTCTACCTCCGGGCTACACCCCCAGTCCTATTTTTATTCTTTTTTTTTGAGGCACTGGGGATTGAACTCAGGGGCATTCTACCTCCAAGCTACACCCCCAGCCCTATTTTTTTATTCTTTATTTTGAAACAGAGTCTCACTAAGTTGCGGAGTGCCTCACTGGGTAGCTGAGGCTGGCTGCGAACTCGGATCCTCCGGTCTCAGCCTCCCAAATGCTGGGATTACAAGCATGCACCACCACGCCCAGCTTATTTTTATTCTTTATTTTCAAACAGGGTCTCACTAAGTTGCAGAGGGCCTCACTACGTAGCTAAGGATGGCTGTGAACATGCGATCTTCCTGTCTCAGCCTCCCAAATACTGGGATTACAAGCGTGCGCCAACACACCCAGATAGAGTAATTTTATGATATACTCAAATTGAGAATCTCTCTCTTATACCACATAAACACAGTCTTTTATACATATCAAACACTCAGAAAATATCTGTTAAATTAAACTAGCTTTTACTACATAAGCTAATCATGTCACTGTATGTAGAAAATATGTCTATTAGCCTGAAATTGTCTAAGCCAACTTATTCAGGCTCTAGGTGGCTTTTTTGTGCTTTGATAACATTTTGATTAAATATCAAGCACAACCTCAAGATATAATGGTTTTTCATTTTCCAAAATATTGAAAATAATATGGCTCACTCCAAAATGATGGGTTTTTTTGTAAAGTAGTAGTTCAAAAACATTTTTAACACTGGCAAAATTATTAGACCTCAGTGAATATATTCACAATTGAGCGAATTTGGGTACATGGAATGAGGGATGAGTTTTAATTTTATATTTATATGTGACATTTTGAGTGCTATAAATTCTTCCATGCTAATCCTATATTTTATTACTTTTAAACTAGATGATTTTATAGTATCTTCTCTATGTCACTTAACAATAGTAATGAAGATATTTTTGTCCTTCAAGGGACTTCTATATCACATGTTTCCCATATCCTGAGAAATGGGTTAAAAGAAATCAGTAGTCAGTAATAAGAAGTGAGATCATTATCATGAAATCATTAAATTGTCACACTTGTATCATAATTCTATCTGGAAGACATTATCCAATGATGTCACTGTATGAACCCAGGTTAATGCATAACAATTTTCATAAATTACCTTCAATAAGTTAAAAGAATTAGCATGTACTATAATAGATCACTATTCAAGTTATATGTTGCTTTTAAGGCTTTAGAATGCATAGCAACAAATTCACAATTTAATTAACATATTAATATCCAACAGTGTTAGAGATAGAAGACTTTTAAGCATGAGTATGGCACTTAAGAAAATAATTTGTTTTAATGCTATAGTGAATTTGGACTTGTCTTCATTACATAAAAGTTGCCCTAACACTAAAATAAAATTTAGCAAGAATCCCATGTTTCTTTCCCACATTCTCTTCATTTTAGAATTTTCTCCAGTGGTCATGATTTTGCATATAGAAGTAATATTAAGAATGGATGTTATATCTCATAAGAATCATCTAAAAATAATCCCAAGCTGAGAAAGTAGGTGTATAGACAGGTAAAACATAACGTATTGAGAGCAACAATGAAGCAGAAAGATTGAATAAAAGGTCAAGACTATGGTCTAGCTTAGTTGTAATGTGAATAGAATACTCAGCATGTAGTAGGCTCTGAGTTTAATTTCCAGCAGCAGAAAGAAGAACAGAAGAAGTTGGGAAATATATATAGCATACAATCTTAAAACAAAATTAAACAAGAGTATCTATATATGTAATAAAAGTAGGTTATAGGGAAAAAAGTATATTAATGATAATAAATAAATTTTCTTCAGGAAGACAATTCTAAACTTTGATGCTCCCAAAATAAAACTCCAAAAGACAAAAAGAAAAAGTGATACAAATACAAGAACCAATTGATAGATCTATCATGCAGGCTATAGATAGCATACAGTTTATTTTCATGCAGTGGTCTATAACTATATTTCATCAGTGTTTCCATTCTTGATCAGAAAACTAGATGTGGAGGTCTAACAAGTAAATCAAGTAATAGGTAATACTAAGAATTTTCATAGAATAATGAGTCAAAAACAGTCTGAGGATTTTAATACTTTCTTATATTTTATTAGCCTTTTAATTTGCTCACTTTCAGAATGCATTCTAATACTTAAGGCCAATGACATCTATCCCCCATTTGTATCCTGCTATTTTTTCAGTTATGATGCATTAATTACCATGGAGGACTTGAAAATTATGGCAATTAATATCCAACTTTAAATTAAAATACATCTAACACTTTGACCTTCAGTTACTGCAATTGAATAATACAATTTTTGCAGTTAAGTTGTGATTAAAGATAAATTTAATATTACAGCTATCCTTGATACTATCATCAAGTTATAAGTTGTGGCCCAGAATGTTACAGTTTTGGGGAGAAATTACTAGCTAATTATCAAAGCCACTTATGCTCTGAGCACATAGAATCTCCAACTGTTTGGCAACTGAATAGCTATAAAATGGATTTTCATGAAGTCAATTGAATAAGCGTAGAAATCATGTCATTTTCTGACAAGGCTTATGAGTAGTAAGCATATTTTACCCACAATGTTCTTCATGCATTCAAATACAAAAGGGAAAAGGTTCCATTGACTAATGGATCCACAGGGTAGATAAATCTTCACCTGGAGAATAGTAACCAGCCAGCAAGAAAAACAAGCCAAACTAATAGCTTATTAAAAGAACTTCCATATGACCTAGAACTACCTCTCTTCAGTATTTATACAAAATAAAAACATTATACTTTAAAGATACACCAATTCCCATGTTTATAGCATTGAAATTCACAATAAGCAAGCATGGAATCAGTCTATGTTTCTATCAACAGATATATGTATAAAGAAAGAGTGGTAGCCGGGCATGGTGGAGCCCGCTTATAATCCCAGTACTTGGGAGGCTGAACCCAGAGGATCTGGGTTCACGACCAGCCTTAGCTACTTAGTGAGGCACTCCGCAACTTAGTGAGACCCCGTTTCAAAATAAAAGAATACAAATAGGGCTGAGGGTATAACTCAGATGTAGAATGTCCCTGGGTTCCATCCCCAGACCTGCAAAAAAATAGTGGTATATAAAGAAAGTAGACTTTTTTCAGCCATAAAGAATGAGACTATGTCATTTGTAAGAAAATGGATGGAAATGAGCATTGTGTTAAGTGAAATAAGCCACCCTCAGAAAGAAAAGTGTCATATGTTTCATATGAAGAAGCTACAGGGGAAAAAGGAAAAATAAGGGTCTCATGAAAATAGAAGGGACACCTTTAAGGAGGAAGGGGATCAGAGGGAAATAGGAAAGGAAGTCAAAGACATTTATTAATGAGTGAAATTTATCAAGTTATATTATATGCATGTATGAGTATGCCCCAATGAAGCCCATTATCCTATATAATTAATATGGACTAATAAAAATCTTATGAAATAAATCTCTCTTATGTATGCTCTACTATATATTTTTCATCATATTTGTTATAGTATTTTATCTTACATGCCCAGAAATCCCTTTTTTGGTCCATTTTCCAAGAGGTAACCGTTTCTTAGAAATAGGTTCCCAGTAATTATTCTTAGAAAATATTGATGTACATACTAGAAAGTCAAATTGTAAATTTGCAATAGAATTATCTCATTGTAGTGGTAAAAAATGTATGTGGCATCAAAATACTTGATAAAGTGAAATAGGTAGGCAGATACTTTTTAAGAAGAAACCCAAACATGATGAATTTTGAGAGTTATAAAATCTGGATCACAAGAGAGAACAGTGACTTATTATTGACCTACAATTATGGAAGCATATATAGTTATCAGAAAACATGTCCATAATCCACCAAATACAGTGTGTTTGTTGCACTGTGTTGTGTAACTAGCTTAAATGCTGACTCTTGTACTCTCTCTTTTATTCTTTTCTAAACCACCCCCAGCAATGATAATATATTCTTTCTTCAGAGTGCAATAACATTGATTAAGTTACAGCTTTAGGTACATTCTAATCCTGAGGAAATAAACTAGTTACCATGATTACAGGAGACATATTATCTCATTAAATCACAATTATATACTGTCCTGGAAGGTTAATGACTTCTACAGATGTCTAATACTGTTCATTGTATATTTTACGAGTCCTGTGTCCAAGAGAGTAACCTTATTTTCAAGTTTATAATGAACTTATACATCCTTTATGTGACTTCAAAATGTTTACAAAGCTTTTTATTATAGGAAACTAAAACTTTTAGGACATATGGCAACAGGGCTTTTTGGAATATGATAAAAAAACTAAAGATTTATTCACATATAATTTATTTGATTTGAAAAACAGAGTTTAAGTAGACAAAAAATAAAATATAAGGCAATAAAGGACCAAAAATCTGTACTGTTTGCCTACATACCTGTTTAATTTGTATCTCTTTAGGAAACATTCATCTCACAGCGTCGAATTACTTTAAATATATTGACTTTTTATTACTAAATCACATAAACTCTTATTTATATCTCTGATTTTATTGTTTGTTTTGTTCTTTGTTTTTCATTCATTTATTTTTAGGGAATCCATTCTCTGTATTTTTATCCCAGCTATTCATCATGAATCATTTTCTTTCTGAAGAAATCTCCTGGAATGATTTATTGATATGCTATGAAAACTTTGCTTTCTTGTTACCTTTTTCTTAGGCTATACATAACATTATAAATTTTCTGTTCCAGCTATTTCTAATTATCAAAAGAAAATAGAGATGCAGCCAGAAGTGAATCTTCATGCCTGTAATCCCAATACTTGGGAAGCTGAGACAGAAGGATTGCAGATTGGTGGTCAGCCATAGCAAATTAGCAAGACCCTGTGTCACAATAAAAAAGGGGTTAGAGATGTAGTTCAGAGGTTGATTGCCTTTTGGTTCAATATCTAGTAACCAAAAAAAATTTTGGGGGGGAAAACACATATCAAAATCTCTTGAACAAATGGGGTCTCAAGATGGCAGACAGGATGGATGCAAAGCCTGAAGCTCTGTAAGAAAATCAACCCATAGAAGTTTCCCTTAGCCTTTCTGAGGTAATCAAGCAAGGTGGGAACAGATAGCTTCTCATCCAACAGCTGGGCTAACAGTCTCTAATCTTGGATTAACCTAGAGGCTATCAGGGAAGGGCCTCAGCCCCATAACCAGGGGTGGTTACAAAACTATTTCCCAAACATAAATTGGGACAATGACATCTGCAATCAGTCTAGTAAGCAGAATCAGACCCAGGGAGAGAGACAAAAGCTGAGTGCACCATCCAACCCTCCCTCAAGCCAACACTGGGAGCCTGTACACCACCAACCAGCTGGGGAAAAGGCTTGTACTCTGGAGCAGTGTGGACCCCCCCCATCCTGCCCAAATGGTTTTCACCAGAAGTGGTTTGAGCATGGCAATAGCAATCCACAGGTCCAACCCCTTACAGCCAACCTAGTTCCATAAAAGATGGGGAGCATACTAGTGCCATTTTCTGGGCAAACTTGCCCAGAGCAGAGCTCCATCACCTCCCATTCGGGAGTTCAAGGCCTGTGCCTACATCTCTAGGGTGCATGGGGTCCAAATCCTTCCATCTGGTAGAGCATGCTTGTCTCCATGCCCCTGGGCAACCTGGTGAGGGATACCCCCTAGCCCTCTCAATTGGTTCTGCAAAGCAGGAACACAAAGCAACACTGCCCCTATGGCCAGCCTATGTCCCAAAGCCTTGCAGAGCCCCTCCCTTTCCCACATTTCTGGTCCTAGCAGAAATGGAATCCACTGGAACATGGTGCCATCTGGGCAGTAAGGAGAATTGAATAGCTCCTCTGCTTCCAGGTGATGAACAAGGAAGCAATATGCTCCTGGCACCTGTGTTCTCACTTCCAAGCCTGAGAACCTTTCCTCTTAATGACTTAGCACCAGTGTTCATCTGACTTGAGCGGTATTGAACACAGTCCCACTCAACCCAACTGCACAGCTCTTAAGTACAGGCCATCAGCCCATACAAACCAGATCTAAAACTGCAGCAGGGAGCTGATTCTGACAAACATCACCACTGATACAGCCTAGCCACAGCTGCAAAGTCACTGGCTTAGAACGGGGAACACCCCTCGAGAGGTAGCAGGGGGAGAAGTATTAGCAAGACTCCAGAACCAGGGGCACCAGTGAGGGAATGACATGATTCTTTATTTAGAAAATGAAAAAACTTCAACCTGAAGACTTCTAGAAGTCATAAATAGCTTCAGCAAAGTAGCAGGATACAAAACCAACCTACAAAGTTTATTAGCATTTCTTTACACCAACCATGAATCCACAGAAAGAAAAAATACATAAAACAATTCAATTTATAATAACCTTAAAAAAGATAAAATATTTAGGAGTAAATTTGACCATAGAGGAGAAAGATCTCTACAGTGAAAGTTATAAATCACTAAAGAAAGAAAATGAAGACTTTAGAAAATAAAAAGACCTCCCATGCTCTTGGATAGATAGAATAAATGGCCATCCTACCAAAAGCGATCTATCAAAATACTATCATCATTTTTCACATACATAGAGAAATTGGTTATAAAATTTATTTGAAAAAAAGAAAATATCGGAGCAATTTTCAGCAGTTACAAAAATATCAGTCTTCAAATTTTACTACAAAGTGATAGTAGTAAACACAGCATGGTATTAACACAAAAACAGACACACAGACCAATGTAGCAGAAAAGAAGACTCAGAAACAAATCCCGTATCTATAACCTGTTAATCTTTTTTTGTGTGTGTGTTACTGGGGATGGAACTCAGGGGCATTTTACCTCTGAGCTATACCCTCAGCCCTATTTTTATTTCTTTATTTTGAAACAGGGTCTCACTAAGTTGCGGAGGGCCTCACTAAGTAGCTGAGGTTGGCCTAGAAACCACATCCTCCTGTGTCAGCCTCCTAAGTCCTGGGATTACAAGCATGTGCCACCACGCCTGGCTCAAAGAATTATGATTTTATACTGGAATACTGGGAGAAATTAGACAAAGTAGATAAATACAAACTCAAGATACAAATATCAATAGATTCTCTGTACACCATGAATCTACTAGAATATAACAGAAAAATAATCCTATTCACAATATCCTCAAATTATCTAAGAATATATTTAACCAAGGATATAAATCACCTCTGAAAGAAAAAAATTATAGGATGCTAAGAAATTTAATAAGACATTAGAAGACAAAAGGTCTCCCATATTATTGGATAGACAGAATAATTATTGTCAAAATGGCCATATAACCAAAGGTGATATACAAATTGAATGCATTTTCTAAAAACTGTACAGCTAAGAAAACAAAGACAATAGTGATATAAAAGGCTAAAAAAAGAGAAAAAATTGTCAACTACTCTTCTGACAGAGGATTAATATCTAGAATATAGAAAGAACCCCAAAAACCTAAGCCCCCCAAAACTAACCCAATCAATAAATAAACAGTAATCTAAACAGGCATTTCTCAAAATAATAAATACAAGTGGTAAACAAATATATAAAAAAATGTTCAACATCTTTGGCAACCAAGAAAATGCAAACCAAAACTACACTGAAATTTCATCTCACTGCAGTTAGAATAGCAATCTTCAAAAATACAAATAAAATCTGATGAGGATTTGGAGGAAAGGAAACACATATATTTGGTGAGATGGCAAATTAGGACAAGCACTATGGAAATTAGTATGGATATTCCTCAAAAGACTAGGAATGCTACCAACATATGATCCTGTTATGCCACTGCTTAATTTTCATCCAAAACAAATAAAGTCATCATACATTAGCAATAAAATGCTTACCTGTGTTTATAATAGTACAATTCACAATAGCCAAATTCTGAAACCAGCCTAGGTATTTGTCAACAGATGAATGGATAAATAAAATGTGGTATTTATACACAATTGAGTTTTACTTAGCCATAAAGAAGAACAAAAGTATGACACTGGCTGGTAAATGGATGGAACTGGAAAGCATTATGCTGAGTGAAATAAGCCTGACTCAGAAAGTCAAGATTCATTAGTTTTCTCTCATATATGGAAGCTAAAAGGAATAAAGGAATAAAAAACTCTAATGAAATATTAAGAAACACCAGTAAAGTACAGAAAGTGTATCAGCAGAGGAAGGTACTGGGGAAAAATTGAACAAATTGTTATCTGAACATAAAAATATATCACATTAGATCCCACATTTATATATAATTATAATGAACCAATAAGTACAAAATATTGTTTAATCTCTAAATTTGTATATTTTATGTATTTTTGTTATTGATTTCTATTTTCATTCCATTATTATCTAAATATTTTTGTATTTGCTGAAACTTGTCACCTAATATATGATCTATTTGGAGAAAATTGCATGAGAAGCTAAAAATAAAGTGTATTCAGTTGTTGATATATGACATATTTAATAGATGACTCTTAAATCCATTTGATCTAAAGTATAGTTCAGGTCTATTGTATCTTTGTTGATTTTATGTCTGGATGACCTAGCTGGTAGTGAGAGTGTGGTTGAGATCTAAATGTAACTTTATATTAGGTGGTGTTTGTTTTATGAATTTGCGTGTACTGATATTTGGACTATAATTACAATACAGGATATAATTTTTGGAGTGTTCCCTTCATTAATATTTAGTAGCTTTTTCTGTTTCTTCTGACTAATTTTGGCTTGAAGTCTTCTTTGTTGGATAGGAGAGTAGTCACTCCTGCTTTCTTTTGATTTTGTTTCCTGCAATATCATTTTCTGTCCTTTCATTTTCAGTCTTTGAATGTCTATGCCAGAGAAGTATGTTTCTAAACCACCACATATATTCAGTGTTATTATACAGTAGAAGCCTACTCTTTGCTGGGTCTGTTTTTAGAGTGAATGTCACTCTTCTATCCCATATTTTAAAAACATTTATTTGTTCTAAATTTTTGGCATTCTGACTATAATAGGTCACAAAGTAGTTATTTTCTTATTATGCCTACTTGGAGTTCTAAATGCCTCCAGCACCTGCATATCCATTGGATCCCAAAGATTAATGAAATTTTCTCTTATTATTGACTGGATAAATTTTCTATCTCATTAGCCTTTATCTCCACTACTTTCTCCAGACCTACAAGCCTTAAATTTGGTATTTTAGTTTGGTCCTAAAGCAATTGGATATTCTATTCATAGTTACATTTAAAATTACTGTCTGAAAGAACTAGTTCATTCACCTTTGTCTTTGAACCATGATACTCTTTCTTCCGCTTAATCTAATGTATTGGAGAAACTTTCTACTGAGTTTTTTACTTGCCATATTATACCTTTAATTTCCAAGTTTTATGCTTGTTTTTTTCATAATCTCTATATCTTTATTGAAATGGTCTTTCAAATCATGTAGTCTTTCTTAGTTCATTTCTTAGTTATATTCATTGATATTTTGTGCATGTGTTAATGGGGATTGAACCTAGGGACATTCTACTACTGAGCTACTCCCCACGTCCTATTTTATTTTATTATTTTTAAACATTTTGAGACAGGGTCTCACTAAATTACTGTGCATTGCTGGTCTAGAACCTGTGATTATTCTGTGTCCATCTCTGAAGTATTAGGATTATGGACATGCATCACCATACCTGGCTCAATAATTATTTTAACAATCAGCCCACTAAGTTCTTTGGTATCTTCTCTAATTGTTATATCTGTAGATTCAATTGTGTAGGGAGTTTGAATTTTTGGAGGCATCTTGTTGCCTTGTGTTCTTTGTTTCTATGTGTAAATTTGCTCTTCTGTTGGGATTTGTATCCCCATTGCTGCTATGTGTGGGATTTTTTTTAAAGAACTTCTCTCCCTTTATAATTTGTCCCTGGCTACAGGTTTAATCCCCAGCACCTCTTTGAGAAAAGAGTATAGCCATCAATAATAGCTACAGCTTGAAAGCAAATCATATAACAACAAAGCCTTTTGAAAATATTTTGTACAAGTTAATTAACCAAACAGAAGAAAGGGGGAACGATTGTGTATAATAGGGCAAAATTAGTTAATGAAGTAAAATTAATATTAAACTATAAAGAAAATAGAGAAAAAAGGGAAATAAGGGAAAAGAAAGAGAAAAAGAATAAAATAAAGCAAAAGTGTGGGAAGGGAAGAGAGAAAAATTGAAAAAGGAAGACAAAGTAAAGGGAAGGTAATAAAAATGAGAGAAAATTAAAAATATTAAAATTATTAAAAAGAAAACTTTTAAATTTAAAATTAGAGAAATGTATAAAAACTAGTAGTAATGAGAAACAAATAAACATTAAGTAAAAATCAAAAGCAAATATGATAATGGCTAAAAGTTTTTCTTGCCAACATATTTAAGATGGAGTGTCGTATTTCTGTACTCCCAGTTTTGTAATCTACCAGTTATCAGTAGCATGACCAATATCTAAACTCTGTAGGCTATGTTTGAACTGGTTGTGGTTTTGGAAGTGTCAGTAAACTATTCATGTATGTACTGGGATGGCGAGGAAGCTGTATTTATTTTTCCTCATATATAGCTCAGTCTTTTGCTTCAAAAAAACTGCACAGAGATCAACCACCATAGCCTATCCACCTAGTCTTTACCCCATTCTCCCTCCTGGGAACCAAGGTGACTCTGGATGGATGCTCTGATATAGGACAGTGAGCTACTTGGCTCCCTGGGGACTATGCCAGATTGTCCCCAACCTGGTAGCAAGATCCCTCCCTGGTAAGTGTGGCAGTTTTGTGTGATTATGGATTTTTCTTGATGCATAGGTGATAGGGCATTCTCTACCTCGGAGACCAAAACCTCTTCAGTGTGAGTGTAGCAGTTTTTGTATCCCTGGGTATCCTCAGTGCATAGGGAACAGCCCCATGTACCTAAGTGGTATTATGGATCTAGATCTATTTTCTCTGATACATAAGCCAGCACGTTTTGCCAACTTTAGGTTCACAGTGATCTCATTGTTGAAATTATTAAGGCAACTTGCTACAAGTTTTTTTTTTTTTCTTACATGGAAATATTATTTGTATCCTCCAGGGGAGATGAAGTTGCAGGGGATTATGTTTCTCTCAGATATAGGCTTATTTTCCCTGTGCCAGTGCTCTGTGTAAAAATAGAGAAAGGTAGAGCAGTTTTTATACAGCAGTTCTTGTTCAGCTGAATTCAGACTGACTTTTTCTTCTTCCATTGTTTCTGTAACCATTTTGTCAAATATGCCATTTTTTCTTTTCCTTTTTTGATGCCTCCCCACCAACCTGCTCTTGTACTAAATGGGCAGGTTCAGATCTGATTAATTCTTTCTTATTCGTTGTTCTAGTAACCAGAGTATTCAAGTTTCTCTGACTCTCTGACTGTCCAATCTTGAACTTCGGTGTATTACTTTAGACACTCACCTCACCGAATAGGTATTCTCACACTTTTTCAATTCCAAACTGTGGAGGCACTTGAGTGTGTTATTTGCTTCTCCCATGCTATCTTGCTTCTCCCCAAGGCCATTTTCATTTTGTTCTTATACAATGTTATACTAAGTTGCCTATTCTGTCTTCAAACTTGTAATATTCATACCTCAGTCTCTTAAGGAGCTAGGATAATACACATGTGCCATCTTGCCTGGTTTGGTGTCTTTTATTTATTTTTCTTACGTAGTTGTTCTGGCTAGGACATCCAATACTATCTTTAACTGAAGTGACAAGAATAGTAATCCTTCAATTTACACTCATATTACAGCTTTCCATTTTCATAGCATTGTATAATGTGAACTTTATGCCTTTGTTATGTTGACATAACTTCATTTGTTGAATATTTTTTTATCATGAATAGATGTTAATCAAACCCTTCTCGGCAACTATTGAGATAATAATGTGCTTTTATCCTTTATTCTGTGAATATGATATATCCCATATTATCAATCTTCATCTATTGAACCGTCCTTGCATCAAAGGGATATATTCCAACTTCAAATAACTGGATAAAATTTTCTACTCATATGGGCAAATTTCTGAAAATTCTCTACTCAAAGGCTTTCATTTGATCCAAGGAGAATGAAAACCCTTTGGGGATGCTTTTGCACTTACGGCTCCAATATTAAAATCATGGTTGCATAAATGTGTCTATACATACTTTAGCCAAAAGTGAGTGAATATCAGTCATTTACTAGGTACATAATTTTGCGAATTGAAGCAGTCAAATCTCCCCACAGAGAAACACATTTAAAATTACTTAAATGCCTGTCCTCTAAAAAGGTATTTGGATTTATTGAAAAGTAAAGATTACAGTCATGTCCTTGAGTTTGATTTTCAAAAATTTTGCATAAACTTGAAAGACTAAATGTACTACTTATATACTTTTGAGAACCTGTATTCTTAGGCACCCAGAAAAAAAGCTACCCTTACTGCCACCACAGCCTATAATTGCTAGCTTGAAACTGAGGTCAAAAGGTGTTGTTATCCTTTAAAATAGAGAACAATGGCAACAACTACAATTAAAGGCCAAGTGATGAAAGTCACAATGACATAGTGACCCCAATTCAGCTGTTTCATCTGGCCACTACATTCTTGTGGAAAAGATAGAAAATGTCCTTATATAGGAAGAATGGAAGAACGAAGTGTATATGTCAGTTTCTGTAAAGCAGATTGAGAAATTAGGCACCAAGTACCTAGACAGAACTCTAGTGTTCCATCCACACCATATATGTTTACTGGGAACAATACTCTATATTTCCAAAACCTTAACCAATTTTTTGGAATTCTTTTATAAATCAGTCTCCTTGATGTTTTGACAGAAGTAAAAATGAAGGAAAGGAAGAAAAAACAGAGATACTTCAAGAGGGTGTTTTAGAATTTTATATTCATAAATAAAATTATATTTATATATTTATAATTATATATTATTATATGTTTATTTATTTAATTATTGTCTAGAGGTGGAGGCCAGGAGCATTATATTCTAAGCTATGCCCCCAGTCCTACTTTATTTTTTCTCATCAAGTTGCTGAGGATCTTGCTAAATTGCCAAGGCTGGCCTTAAACCTGCAATCCTTCTGTCTCAACCTCCAAATACTTGGATCACATGTGTGTACCGCAATGCTTATTTTTTATTTTTTATACTTTTATTTGGTGCATTTAATTATACACCATATTTAGGTATAGAGTGATATGAACATACATGCACATAGCTCTTGGAGCACTTGTTTCTGGGTCCCACTCTCCTTCCCTCTCCTCATGCATGCCTTTGAGATTGAAATTAGCTTTTTATATATCTATGTAACATCATTTCAACTGTTACCTTCTTTACGGCTCCATTACCCCTCCTCCCTCCCCTAAATTTACCCCATAACTACATTGCTATCTCTGCTCCTCTAACCTGTTACACTTCCTCCCCAATTTCTATCTTAGTCTTCACAAATAAGAAAGCAACACAACTATTTCTTTTTTAAGACTGACTAATCTTGCTTAGCATAATATGCTTGATTTCCATCCATTTTCTTCAAATGAAATAATTTTGTTCTTCTTTACAACTGAGTAAAATTTCATTTTGTGTATATACCACATTTTTGTGATCCATTCATCTGTTGATGGACACCTATACTGCTTTCATAATTTCCTATTATGAATTGTGCTGCTAAAAACATAGATATCTATCACTATACATATTCTGACTTTAATTTCTGTCATTATGTTTATTTTGTCTTTTCAAGAGCATGGGAGAATTTTTCATCTTCTAAGAGCTTCTTAAGTTTCTTTCTTTAGTGTTTTATGATTTTCATTGTAGAAGTCTTTTATCTCCTTGCCTCAATTTATTCCTAAGTTTTTTTTTTGAGGTTATTGTGAATGGAAGTGTTTTCTGGATTTCTTTTTCAGTGGATTCATGATTGGTGTATAGGAATGCTAGTTCTAGTCATAAATTTAGTTTTGTATCCAGCTACTTTGTTGAAGCTAATACCTCTAGAAGTATTCTTGTTGAGTTTTTTTTGAACTTCTAAGAATCATGTCATCAGTGAAAAAGAAAATTTCAGTTTCTTTTCTTATTGATATTCCTTTAATTCCCTTCTCCTTTCATATTGCTGTGGCTAGATTTTCAGGCCCTATGTTAAATAGGAAAGATGACAGTGGGCATCTTTGTCTTGTTCCTGATCTTAAGGTAAATTATCTCAGTTTTTCCCCTTTGAACATGATGCTGGCTTTGAGTTTATCATATATAGCTTTTATGAAGTTGAGGTAGGTTTCTTCTATCCATCATTTCATCAAGGATTTTTTTCATGAGAATGTGTTGAATTTTGTCAAATGATTTTTCTGCTTCTATTGAGATGAGCATATTGTTTTTTCCTTAGCTCAATTAATGTGGTGGATTACATTTATTAATTTGTGTATGTTGAACCAGTCTTGCATACCTGAAATGAAACCAAATTAGTGTAGTGTTGCTTTTTATTGTAGTTTTGAATGAAAATTGCTAGTATATTCTCAAGAATTTTGCATCTATGTTCATCAATGATGTTGGTCTGTAATTTTCATTCCTTGTGGTCATCACCTTAATCCCAAAAAGTGAATAAACCTTTTCATCACTTATTGGGATTAAGGTGATGCTGGCATCATAGAATGAATTTGGTAGTTTCTATTTCATGGAATAATTTGAGGAGCATTGAACTTAATTCTTCTATAAAAATCTTGAAGAATTCATCTGGGAATCCATCTGGATCTGGAATTTTATTTAATAGGATAATTTTATTGCTGTTTCGATCTTTTTGCTTCCTATTGTTCTGCTTAGGTTTTCTCTGTCCTAACTTGGTTCAACTTAGGTAGGTTTCAAGTATCTAGAAATCTTTCAATTTCTTCTAGGTTTTCCAGTTTATTGGAATATAAGTTTCGAAATAATGTCTAATAATTTTATGGATTTCTACATTATCAATTTTATTTACCTGCTAAAAATACTAGTTTTTATTTGCCTTCTCAATTTTTTGTTATTGTTTTTGTTTTTCCTATTTTAATTGTTTTCTATATTCTTCTGGCTTTGAGGTTAGTTTTATCTTGATTTTCAAGGGCCTTGAGGTATATGATTAGACTGTTTATTTGAAGTCTTTCTGTTTTTCTTATGTGAGCACTCAGTGCTATAAATTTTCCTCTTAACACTGTCTACAGACTGTCCTATAGATTTTGATAAATTGCATGTACATTTTCATTTGATTCTAAAAGTTAAATCCTAGAAATTGTTTAAGTGAATTTGTCCCTTTATTTCATCATTGATCCAGCCTTTATTTCATAGTATATCATTAAATCTCCATGTATTTTTGTGATTCCTCTACATCTTTTTGTTGTTGTTCTCTACTTTAAGTCTACTATGGTATGAAAGGTTGCAAAGAATTATATGTATATTTTTAAAATTTACTGGTGCTTGTTTGGGGGCCTAAAATATGGTCTGTTTTGAAGAAGCTTCCATGAGCAGCTAGGAAGAATGTATATTCAGTTGGTGCTGGATGGAATATTGTGGAAATGTCTGTCTTTAGATCTGAAGTGTCTTTACTAAGTTTTTGTCTGGAAGACCAATATAATGACATGAGAAGCATGTTGAAGACTCCCAAGATTATTGTGTTGGGGCCTATTTGGGTCTTCAAATCAAGAAGAGATTGTTTTACATAGGGATGTGTGCCAATATTAGGGGCATACATATTTATTATGGTTATGTCTTTATTCTGGATGGCTTCTTTTATTAATAAGAAGTGACCCACTTTCTCTCTTCTGACATGTTGTGGCTTAACGTCTGTAGTATCAGATATGAAGCTAGCTATTCTTACTTGCTTTTGGTCTTCAATTGTATGGAATAACTTTTTCCATCCTTTCATCTTCAACTTGTGAACCTCTCTGCCTATAGTGTGTTTCTTGCTGGTGACATATACTTGAATTAAGAGTTTTAATCCAATTTGTCAGTTATGTCTTTTAATTGAGGAGTTTAGATCATTGATATTTAGTATTATTATAGATATTTGACTAATTTCTTGTCATTTTGAGTTATATTTTCTATTTGAAACAATATTAATTCTCATTTGCTTAGTTGCTCACCTGGTGGCATTCATCCATTCTCCAGTTTTGATGTTTATTTTTCATTTATTTGTGTTTCATTTATTTTAGTGTTTTCCCAAGTGCCAGTTTAGTCATCATGAATTCCTTTAGATTCTGCTTTTCTTGAAAAGTTTTTTTTTATATTTCTCCTTTAATTTTGAAGGATAACTTCGCTGAAAATAGCAAATTTCATTGGAAATTGTTATCTCTAAGGACTTGAAGTGTATCACTCCATGTCCGTCTGGATTTTAGCATTTGGTTTGAGAAATCTGGAGTGAGCCTTATTGGTTTCCCTCTGGATATCACCTTGCCTTTTGCTCTACATGCTTTTAGGATTGTCTCCTTAGCATTTATGTTACAAATTTTGATCATAATATTGTGTGGAGATAATATTCTTTTGTCTTATCTGATTGAGGTTTTGAATTCATATGAATTCCCATATAATTATCCATACTTGGGAAGTTTTCTGATATTATATCTCTGAAGAGATTCTTAATTCCCTTGGTCTATGCCTCTGTGCATTCTTCAATGCCAATTACTCATAAATTTGATCATTTGTGTTATTCCAATATTCTTCAATGTTCTGGTTCTGCTACTGTATTGTCTTTTCTATATTCATGACTGAATTTTCAGTTTGGATATACTATATTTTAATACTGAAACTAACTCTGTTTTCCATGTGGTCTACTATTGGTGATAACTACAATCTTGTAAAAGTGATAAAAATCAGGGATCTAATTAGATCCCTGATTTTTATAAAATAACAATACGCAGTCATAAGAAATATACGAAAATATAGCATGATACCTCCAAAGGAAAACATTCCTTTAGCAAAGATCTCAAATGAAAACATTAATGAAATGTCTGATAAAGACTTAAAACGTATGATTATAAGGAAATACAATGAGATTCAAAAGTATATAAACAATTGAATAAAATTGGGAAAATAATAATATGAATAAAAAATCCATCAAAATTATAGAGCTATTGAGAACAAGAAATCTTTTAACTAAACAACTAAATAAGTCAATTTAAAAACATAGCAGAAAGCCTCAACAACATTCTATCAAGCAGAAGAAGCAATATTCAAATTTGAAGTTCAAAAGGAAAATAATTTCCAACCAGGAATGCTAGACCCAGAAAAAACACCCATAAAAATGAAGAAGAAATTAGGATTTTTCAAGATAAACAAAAATTAAAGGAATTCTCTACCACTAGAAAAATCTTGCAAAAGATGCTTAATATACTCCCAAAGTACTCCCTAAACCCTTAAGGTAGTCCAGAAGCAAAGGAAAGAGTAGCACCATCATAAAAGCACAAAAACATATAAAACCCACTAGAAGAGGAAATGCACAAAAAAGAAATAGAAAAAATAAAATAAAAACACTAAACACTAATACAACAATCCACCAAACCACAGATTAACAAGGGAGGAAGCATACAAAAAAGAATATTCAAAATAAACAAAAGAAAATTAATAAATTAACAGAAATACTACAGTTTGAGGGTATCTCAATGGTCCATATATTAAAGACTTAGGAGATCATGGAACTTTTAAGAGGTTGGGCCCATGGGAGGCAAATAGTTCACAAGAAGCATGTCTTGAAGGGGATATTGGGACCCAACTGCTTCTTCTGTCTTTCTTTTCTTTTCAGCCACCATGAGTAAGCAACTTTGCTCTGCCACAAATTGCAGACATGATAAACTCCTTTTCTTGCCACATGCCCAAAAGTAACAGGGCCAACCAATCATAGACTAAAACCATCAAAATGTAAGTAAAAACACACCACTTTTTCATTAACTTGATTTATCTCAGGGATTTGTCACAGTAATGGAAATTTGACTAGAATAAAACAACAGACATTACATATCAATAATAAATTTAAATGTAAATGGCTAAATTTACAATTTACACAATACAGATAGAATAAAATGATATAAGAACAAACCACAATGGTATGCAGCCTACAAAAAAACTCGCATCATCACTAAACATACACACAGACCAAAAGTGAAAGACAAAATAAATTATTCCACACAAGTAGAAATAAAAGTGCACTGGAGATTTTATAATCTCAAAACAAATAAACTTTAGAACAAAAAATGTGGGAAGAGATGGGAAAATCTGTATATAAAATCAATACATTCAACATAAACATAAAATGATTATAAATGCACATGTTCTTAACAGTGAAGCATCTCATTTGATAAAATGAACATTTTTAGTTCTAAAGTGTGAAATATCATCCAATATAAGAATAGTAGAAAACTTTAATACCCTACTTCATTAAAATAAGATATCATCCAGAAAAAAATGTTAAAACGGAAAACTTTAATACCCTACTTCATTAAAATATCATCCAGAAAAAAATGTTAAAAAAGAAACATAAAAGCTAAACTTTATTATAGACCAAACAGACAACAAAAATTTGCAAAATACATTACACCAAAGCTACAGAATGTACATTCATTAGCACATAGAACATCCTTAGAATATACCATATGTTAGAACAAACACACACACAACAAAAATCCAAACAAAATTAAAATAATAATCTTTTCAGAAAATAAAATAGAAGTATTAAACTTGTAACAAACAAAAATATTTTAGAAAGTAGACAATGTATAGAGTGGATAATGTTTATTGAAAGAAATTAAAATGGAAATGCAATATATAAAACTTGTAGGATACAACATAATGTACTAAATGGGTAGCTTATAACAAAGTTTCTCACGGTAAAATGCATAAAGATTTTAAATAAATATCTGGATTATACATCTCAAGGACATAAAAAGTAAGAAGAACCCCAATTTAAAATAAGCAGAGGGAAAGACAAAGATCAAGCTACAAATTTATAAAATACATAAAGAATAAAATAATAAAAATTGAGACAAAGAATTGTTTTATGAAATGATACAAATTTAATAAACTTTTTTCTTGTCTAACCAAGAATAAAAGAAAACTCAGATAAATGAAATTATATATATATTTTAAAAGATGTTACAATTAATATTATAGAAATATGAAGGATCTCTAGTCACTATTATGAACAACTATATACCAACAAATTAGAAAACCTAGAGGAAACAAATATCTGGATACATGTAACTACTAAAATTGGGCCATAAAGACAGAATACCTAAAACTGAACAGTAATGACTGAGTAATAAGATTTAATTAGTAACAAAATCTCTCAATAAGTAAAATCCCATGTCCAGATGGCTTCACTGCTGAGTTACAACAAAATGTATACCTGCCAAACCAATACCTGCCAAAATATTCCAAAAATTTAGAATGAATTCCTCTAATATTTATTTATGAGGACAGAATTACTTTGATATGGGAAATTGACTTGACTTGAAAATAATAACAAAAATATAACTCTAATAAACATATATATGCATATATATATAAATTTTCAGCAAAATATGTTCACCAATCTTTACCAAAGTGAGATTTATCTAAGAAATGCAAGGCTGTTTCAACATATGCAAAGCAATAAATTTAATATACCATATGAACAAAATGAAGTACAAAAATCATATGGTTGCTTCTATAAATTCAGAAATGGCATTTGACCAGCATTCTGGAGGCTGAGACTGGAGGATCCGGGTTCACGGCCAGCCTCAGCTACCTAGTGAGGCACTCCGCAACTTAGTGAGACTCGGTTTCAAAATAAAGAATAAAAAATAGGCCTGGGGGTATAGTTCGGAGGTAGAATGCTCCTCAGTTCAATCGCCAGTACCGCAAAAAAAAAAAAAAAAAAAAAGAAAAAAGAAATGGCATTTGATAAAATTCAACATACCTTCATAATACAAACTCCAAATGAATTAAATATAGAATGATCATTATTCAAAATAATTAAGACTCTATATAGAACTCAATATTATACTGAATGAGAAAAAGCTTTCAAATTTTTCTAGATGAAGGCAAGATACTCACTTTCACCACTCTTACTGAACCTAATAATGAAAATCTTAGAAGAATTAGGCAAGAGAAAGGAATAAAAAGCATACATATAGAAAGGTAGGAAGTCAAATAATCTCTTTTAAGATTATATGATTGTGTATATAGAAAACCTAAAGACTCCACTGAAAGAGTATTCAAACTGATAATATATGAAATAATGTTCAGCATCATTAGCAATAAGGGAGACATAAATAATTACATTGAGATTCAATCTAACCCCAATTAGAATGGCTATCATAAAGAAGTCAAACAGCAAGAAATGCAGGCAAGAAAATAGTGAAATAGGAACTCTTATACACTGTTGGTGGGATTGCAAATCAGTGCAGCAACTATGGAGTCCAGTGTGGAGATTCCTCAGAAATCTGGGAATGGATTCACCATATAATCTAGCTATACCACTCCTGAGTATCTTTCCAAAGGGACTGAAATCAGAATAGTATAGTGATACATGCATATCCATGTTTACAACAACACAATTCACAATAGCCAAATTATAGAACCAACCTAGGTGTTCATCAACAAATGAATAGATTACAAAATTATGGTATATGCACACAATGGAATTCTAGTCATCAATAAAGAAGAAAAAATATTATGTCAATTGCAGGAAAACAGATGAGCCTGAGTTTGTCACACAAAGTGAAGGATTATACATTCTCTCTCTTAAGTATAAGCTAGGGAGTAACTGAGACATAAGAGGGACTTTAGATAATGGAGGAGAAACCCCAGTGGAGCAAGGGAGATGGTCCAGGGGAGATTGATGGTGGGAGGAGAGAGAATTAAGAAAGAAGAAACTTCCATTGATATTATGTACATATGTGAGACTACCAATGCCAATCTCAATGCCCTGTATGGGGAAGGGGGGGTGGGGAGGAGCAAGGGGGGAAGCTCACCAAGTACTGTGTGCATGTATGTCACTATCGTTCTGCACTATAATATGATGTGGACTACAATGCACCAATATAAATATAAAAAGTATAAAGTAACTCAGGAAAGTTGTAGAATATAAAATAAACATAAAAAATCAGTAGCATTTCATGAATCAATAATGATATTGCTGAGAAAAATCATGAAAAAATCCTATTCATAATAGCTATAGAAAATAAAGTAGAAATTGAATTAAACAGTGAAATGAAAGAATTCTAAAATAAAAACTTACAAAGCCATAACAAAATTGAAGAAACAAGTGAAAAGACATTCTATGTTCATGGATTGGAGGAATTAATATTGTTCCATGTCAATAATACATAAATGAACATACAGATTCAATGTAATCCTAATAAAATTCTCAATGACATTTTTATCAGAAAGAAAATACAGTCTTAATATTCATTCAAAAATTTAAGGCACCCTGAAAAGTCAACACAACCTTAAAATAAATTTTTGAAGGATTTTCTCTTTCTGATTTTAAAGCTAAAAATTATGAGATCATGGTAATAGACATTTTCATATGTAATAAAATAGGTAAATAAAAAAACCTCAAAATATGTAGTAAAATTATTTTAATTAGGATGCTAAAATTATGCAATGGCATAAAAATAGTCATTCAATAAATTATGCTTAGAAAATTATATCAACTTGAAAAGTTGATATTGAACCATTCCCATAAATCAAATATCAATATTAACTAAAAATAAAAAGAAATATAAGATCAGTAGCATTCAAGCTTCTATAGAGGAACAGAACCCACAGGGGGCATATATATATTATAAAAAGGGATTTGTCAAATTCTCTTGAACACACAGAACCTGTATTGTCCCCAAATGGCATACTCCATTCCTGAGAGAAAGAAGAAACAGTAGTTGCTCAGTCCAAGAGTTTGGATCCTCAGAAAATTAGGGATCAATGATACAGCTCCAGTCTAAGACAGAAAGGCCTGGAAACTCCCTAGAGAAGCATTGGTGAGAATCTCTGTTGGAAGAGTGAAGGAACTAGAGTCCAACGTCCTTGGTCAAAAGCAAAAACAATAGATGCACTGTCTCAGGAAGACTTGAGCTTTCCTCCAAGACATTTCCTCTTCTGCCTTCTTTTCCCGTCTGGGCTTCCAATCTATTATACAGTGTTGTCCACATTCAGGGTGATAATTCTTCCCCTATTTGCTCTTTCCCATGCCAATTACCTTGGAAAACACCCCCACAAACACACCCAGAAGTCTAAATGTTAGGCATATCTCAGTCCAATCAAATTGATAATCCAGATTAATCATCACAAAATACAATTATAAAATACTTCAAATAAATTGTAAGAGAAAACTTCATGAAACTAGATTTAATAAAAGTTTCCTGAATATGACACCATGAAGATGAGCAACAGAGAAAAATGAATACAATTAACCTCATCAGAATTAAGGATTTGATAATCAACAGAGTCAAGAGAGTGAAAAGTTAGATAGTGGATTAGAAAAACCCAATGGTCACCAGCTTGTCCAGGGAATAGAATGAAACAACTGAAGAGCATCTACTCTCTGAGGTAGATGAATGTGGAAAGATTCCAAAGTTTAGAACTGAACATAGGGAGACTTGAAAAAAAACTTATGAATATGGAACAGAGTGTGAGAAAGTGTTCCTCAGTGCCAATTGTCCAGTACAATGGCTGAGGATAAGCACAGAGGTGAAAGAAAGAGGGAAAGACCCATAAAACAAAACTGGCACAGGTCTTTCTGCACCATGCAGAATGTGCAGTCAAAACAGGTAGTAGACTGGAAATCAGTGCTGCAAACCAACTGTATTAGTCAGGGTTTGCTACAGTAACAGAACTCACATGAAGTGTATATGGTAAAGGGGATTTATCAAATCAGTTTACAGCACAAAGCAGTATAGTCCCAAGTAGCCACCTCCATGCAGAGAGCTGGAAGAACTAGCAACTTTTTGAGTAGTCCAAGGGTTGGCACCTCAGAATAGGACTGACCAATAATGCAATCCCAATCCAAGATGGGAAGGCCAGGAGACTCTCCTGAGTAACCATGGTGAAAGCCCAGTTCAAGAGGCTGAAGGCTGATATCCTAGGCAAGAGCAGACATGATTTGTCAGGAAAAACCACCCATACATTCATGCAGCTTTCTCTTTTTTTATATAGGTCATGAGCCTATCAGAACAGTATTCCCACATTCAGGGCAGGACTTCAGTCTGCCATCAGATAAGCCAATCAACACACTGAAAGTAAAATGGTCTTAGGTGCTTCATAATCCAGTCAAATTGACAACCCAGATTAACCATCACACCAGCACTAGGGAAGCACTCTTTCCTTCCTAGCATATAATCAAAGTGCAGTATCAGAGAGTCATTTTGAGAAGATTTTGTCTGAGTTTACTTCTTTTGGGATTAAAGGTCCCTAATTTTCCTGTTTCTGGGAACAAGCAGCAAATGCCAAACACTGACCCAGCAGGTGTTGGATTTGACAGCTAATATGGCTGTGGGGGAAACATTTGAAACAACCCCCTATGAGCTCTATGCAGTGGGAAAGTCAATCCGTCATACTTAAGGGAGTAAATGGTTACTTTCCATTTTAGAACCAACAACTTGGAAAACATACTGTGGAAGATTCTGGGGTCATAGGTGTTTGCATGTAATCACATGTGGGAGGTAAGCTTCAGAACAGGAGAGCTGAGTGAGTGAAGTACATATGGCATTAACTGCTACTCCCCTTCAGTGCTTATGGTTGCAACCCCACAGCATTTTTCCATCACTGGAGCATGACTTGCAGAAGGCACAAGAGACATGGATATGTGCAGTGACTGAAATCAACACTGCCCTAGGAGTGTACGCAGAAAATGAAATTACAGTAAACCACTACTGGAGGAAATTCTACATTCTACCCGAGCCAGTACTGAATAACAGAGCAGCCAATAATTATTACAAGTTGTTCTGCCCACAAAAGACAGAATCTGGTTGACAGGAGAAAAATACAAAAGACAGAGTGGCAACCAGCACACAGCCTATGCTCTCTCCACAGGTGCAAAATTTTTTTAAAAAGGCACAGAAATATGCTGTGTTCTCCATATGCCGAGAACATCTTTTCACCACACAAGCAGCCTCCTTGGGAGAAAGAAAACATATATTCATATATTTTATTAATACTTTTTTGTTATACATGTTGATGTGTGGGGGGGTATGTTATGTAGTATTTCTTATTTTTTCTTTTGTCTCTTCATCATTTCCTCAATTTTTAGTAGTGCATTGTAGTTAAGCATCATAATGAGATTTGAAGTGATGCATTCATATATGCCCACAATATCTCTTCATTTATTTCCATCTGCTCATCACTCTCTCCCCCTGTGCATGCTAGTATGATTGGTAGTAATACATACATTTATAAACATAACATTATTTGATCTGTTAAGTCTTCTTTTTCTCTCCACTCTTCCCTCCCTAATATCGTTCCACTATTCTATTTATCTCTCTCCTAATTTTCATGAAGTACTCTTTCTTTTCTATTTTTCTACTTTCCATATGCTAGAGAAAACATACAGTACTTGATTTTCTAAGTCTAGCTTCTCTCACTTAGCATAATTTTCTTTAGTATCATCTATTTTCCTGCAAATGACATAATTTTGTTCTTTATGACCAAATAAAACTCTATTTTGTGCATATACCACATTTTCTTTGTCCATTCATCTGTTGTTGGACACCTAAGTTGGTTCCTCAGCATGGCTATTGTGAATCATGCTGATATAAACATGGGTATGTATGTGTCACTATAGTATTACAAATTTAATTATTTTGGAAAGATACCAGGGAGTTGTATAACCGTCCTGACAGAGATAGAACTTGGACCATGGGACACCACATATCAAGAAATACCATTATAGGATGAATTTTGCCAATGTGTCCTAATAGAGCCCATACGTAGCCTTTCATTATAATACAGGAATGATACACCTGAAATCAAGTGTGAGGTAGATCAGTGTGTATAAGCAAGCCTCTTGTGACTGTGGTTCAGACTTTCAAGCTATCTACAACAGTTGCAACAGCACCTCTTCCCTGTCTTACATCTATGGTGGTATTGGATTTTCTGTATAATCAGCCAAATGAAGATGAAAAAGTCCAAGACTTGGTTTATAGATGGGCTAATTCAGCACAAAGGTGCAATACTAAATGAATGGAAGTTGTAGTACAATCATAAAAAGGGTTTACCTTGAACTAGCATGGAGTGGGAAAATCTTATCATTGGTTTTGAATATGGTTAACCTGGTCATCCACTTTCTGTGACAGGAGAAGTGGCTCAATATGAGACTACATATTCACCCTTGGATAGTAGATAATGCTATGACTATCTGATCAGGGGCCTGGAATGAAAAGAACTGAAAGATTTAAGACAAGTAGGTCTGTTATAGAGACATGTGGTTAGACATATGGTTGTGGGAAAGAATTGTGAAGGCTTTTTAAAAATTTTATATTAATACTTACAAAAACACCCAGTACAGAGGGGGCAATGAAAAACCAATTAATCAAAATAACTCAGCAAGTTGATATTTGCCAAATTTTGGTACAGGTAATTCCAGAAATGGAGAGATTGGTACATGAATAGAGTGGTCATAGTGGCAGAAGGGGGGGAGGGTTACATGTGGCTCCTGTAAGATGGAATCCTATTTACTAAGAGTTATTTCACTATTTCAGCAATTGATTGTCAAGTCTGTCAGCAACAGGGACCAACACTATTTCTCCACTTTGACAGTATTCTTCAGAGAGACCACCTCCCCACTGGATGGGAAATCAACTACATCGGATTCTTCCAAACATGGAAAGATCATTTTTGTGTACCCAGAAGTAGATACCTATTCAATGTATAGGTTTGCATTTCATGATGATGGAATTTCAACAAGTATTAGTATCTGGAGTTTCATGAAATTCATAAGCATAGAATGCCATACAACAAAGCTTTATGCATTTTAAAGGAAAGAAAGGAGATTATGCCCACCGAATCCACCAGATACATCATAATACATACAATACAGAATGATCTGTCCTAATATAGTGCTATAATAGCTTCAAAGGAACAGTTGAAGTCTGGCCAAAGGCAATACTCTGTATAGATTGGGTACGATCCTACACAACACAGCATAAATGTGAAGAGATTTCTATAGTATAGCACTGTGGCCTTATTATCATCAAAGGATGGAAACAGGAATGGCCATACTTATCATCATTCTCAATGACACAGTGAAGGAATTTTTGCTTCTCCATCCTAAGAATATAAAGTCTATAATTTTGGAGGTTCTGATCTCCAAAAAGTCATGTGCTTTTGCCATGAGAGCAAAAGTCAAGTACAAAAAGTAAAATACATATGGCACTTCTGTGTCCAGAAACCAGTAATTGAGAAAAGTTGCCATTTTGTAAAGATAATTCACCATGATCAACAGGGAAATGTAAGGCTACTTTTATATTATGTGTTTAGAAAGGAATATTTGTAGAACCCACATTGTTCAACTGGAAAGTAGTTGAAATTTACTTGTTTCATTGTAATCATGAATAGACATGTACAACGACACTGTCTGATAAGGCTATGATTACCAAGGATTCAGACCCTTTAAAATGAAGATTGTAGTGATACCATAAGGTAAGGCAACAAGGCATTTAAAAAGTAACAGCTAAGGGAGAAAGACAATTAGAATATATAGTGAAGGAGTATATTTTATGGCCTCTGGATCTACTGAAGTGAGAAGAACTATATTCTACTTGCTTCATTCTTTTAAGGTTCACTTCAAAAAGTGAGTACAATGCCATGATAATTTTTTGTTGCTTCTGTAACAAATTACCACATAGTGTCTTAAAACAACATAAATTTACTATCCAACATTGCTGGAGGTCAGTAGTCCTAAATCAGTTCCAGTGGGCTAAAGTGACAATAGGATTGTCATTTTATGAGGCTCTAGGTAGAATCTGTATTTTTGTCTTTTTCATATTCTAGAACCTGCCTGAATATTATACCTAACAAAGATGTATGTATTATTGCAATGCACCAATAATAATAATAATAATAATAATAATAATATAAATAATAATAAATAATAAATAAATAAAGTAAGCTGTGTAACAATACCAAGTCTCTCTGACTCTGACCTTAGCTTCTATTCTCACTTTTTCTCATTCTTCAACATCACATTGCCTATTCTTTCTGCTTCCACAATCACATCATCTTTGTCTCTGACTTTCCTCCTTTCCTTTTATAAAACCTTTTGCAGTTACACTGGGCCCACCTGGATAATATCTCTATCTAAAGATCCTTACCTTATTCATATTTGCAAAGTCCCTTTTGCAACAAAAGGCAATATATTCATAGTTTCTGGAGATGAGGATGTGGACATTATTGGGGGAACAAGGCATTATTTGATCACTGGCCCACAGAGTCATATACTTTCCACTGGCAAAACACATTTATTGTATTTGATGATCCTCAGTTTCTTACTTGCAGAAGTTGTTCCTCAAACCTGTATGGGTAAGTAGATATGTGAGGTGTATAGCATGGATTGCTAAAGCTATAAAAATGTGGCACTCAAGTATCCTTCTACGGATTCAGGCATGGTAGGTGGCACATGCCTATAATCAAAGGATTTGGGAGGCTGAGACAAAAGGATCACAGTTTCCAAGGCAGTATGTTATAACTTAGTGAGAATCTGTTTCAAACTTTAAAAAATAAGAAGGGTTGTGATGTAGCTGAGAGAAACATCCCTGGGTCAAGGTTCAATACACATACACACACACACACACACACACACACGCACACACATCTTCTTACAGGAAACATAGAAAAGATTGAAAGATTAATCGTCCACATATCTAGATTCAACATTCTATACATTATGAGAAGGATATCATATTAAACTCTAATTACATAATATATAATGCCCATTCTAATTAAAATTTGAATTTCAGAAAAGCAATATATGTACCATAAGATATTTAAGTACTTGGATAATTCACTAAATTTGTTTTTTATCTTTAATTCAAATTTTAGTATATTTAATTTTATCTGGCACCCCTATCAAAACCAGGGCTCTCTGTCTCCCCAAGCATACCCCTTGGAGAGGTATATTTTCCCCTTGTCTCTAGCATAGAAAATATAGCATAGATTTAATCTAGCATATTTTTTTCTATAACAGCACACACACACACACACACACACACACACACACACCACATCTTCTAAGGAAGATTATAGCTCATTAGGCATTCATGATTTAAAATTCAAATCTAAAGATTTTACTGTCCTCTCATGGGCTGGTAAGCATCTGAGTGATAAGCAGAAGAGAGAAGTTGACTTGTAATTAAATTGAGATTCTTTTTTTCATGGAGAGAAGATTTGTTTCTTTTAATATGATTCAACTTCAAAAGGCTGAGAATGCAGAAGATGACAGCAGGTGAATATGAGAGGGTGATAACCGAACAAAGGTCATATTTTCCGATGAGATTTCTACACCTATTCCAACATTTCATAAACCAGGAGGGATGTGCCCTCTTCATTTCAGCTACACTTTAAGTTGGCATTAAAAGATAATCCAGGAATGAAAATAAAATTGACTGACCTTAAAGTTCCACTATTTGCCTTTGACTTCCCCTTTGTGTTGCTTTTTCTCTCTCTTCACTACACAAAATGCCTTTTACATTCTAGTTTCCTCCTGTTTATTTTCTGTGAAATGCATTTTTTGTTCTTCCTTTCTCCCAATGCAGAATAATTCTTAAACCTTCCACTTCCTTCTCACCACTCTCTGAACCCAGACTTTTATACTCTCTCCCTTTCCATGTCTTTCTCTGCTGGATTTCATATTCCAAATAAAAGAGACCAGGGCACCTTTCTTTTATATGTATTCGTTAAGATAGTAAGGCTCTCAAGGTTACCACTAATGCTTTCCACTACCATCAGTCAAGGAATAGAAGGAAGATTTTCTATTTCACCTACACCTTTGATATATAATCTGTCCTCTTCTTCTCTAGCAAATCTAAATTTTCTCACACATTGTCAGATTCATGGAATGCAGAATATCTTTATTACACTGCAGCTTACCTCTAAATGCAAGATAGCTGTAATCTCCTTTTAATTAGACACTCAAAGTGTACACCTATCATCCCAACTACTTGGGAGACTTTGGCGGAAGAACTGTTAGTTTTAGGTTGGCCTGGGTATCATAGTGAGACCCCATCTTAAAAAAATTAAAAAATAAAAAGGATCCATGTGTCATGTGTATAACTATCTGAATGTGGTAACAGAAATTCAAGCCTAGTTTCTCAGCCCTACCTTTTGCATTTTCTCAACTGTTTTATTACCCACTCTAATTACCTAATATATTGATCTTGAGAAAACAAGATTTATGATAGTTTAGGAGGACAGACACAGACTGGAAACTTAAACCTCCTATATCTCCTTTGGTCCAAACAAGGTTATAGAATTTAGTTTAATTAAAATTTGGGAGATTTCATGTTAATAACGTATATAACTGGATCTTCATGAACACTAAGAATATCTATCAATTCTAAGTATAAATCTTCACATGGTAACAATCAACTGTGACTGCTTTTAATTTCTACCAACTTCTCAACATGAAAAGAGTTTTACTTTATCCCTTCATGTTACATTTCAGGCTCCTCTAGTCTAGGCCTTTGATTTTTCAACACTTGATTTAATTTACTCTATGAGAGACTCCCTATGTCATAGATACCACCCCCAGGGGTGCAATCAAATAGTCTAGGTAGTAGCATCTTGGGTGCAGTTGGAGGGCAATTAGGAGACCCTGAATAGAGCTAAGGGAATAATGTATTCCCTTAGTATTAAAACTAAGTTTTTTTTTTTTCTGAAAAGTGAGTGGTAAGCTAATAGCTTGGGATTTTGTGTGAATAATCTCCACTTATATTCAGACTCAAAAATAGCTATACTAACCTAAGTAGTTTCAGTGCTCAGAGTTTTCTTGAAATATATTTTCCTAGAACTCTACTTCAGTAGAGTTTTTCTTTTTTGTGTGTGTGGTACTGGGGATTGAACTCGGGGATATTCTATTTCCAAGCAATACCCCTAGCCCTATTTTTTATTCTTGATTTTGAAACAGGGTCTCACTAAGTTGCAGAATGGGAGTGCCTCACTAGGTAGCGGAGGCTGGTCGCGAACCCGGATCCTCTGGTCTCAGCCTCCCAAATGCTGGGATTACGAGCATGCGCCACCACGCCCGGCTCAGTATTACTTTTTCAGTGACATAATTTTCATCTCCTCCTTTTACTGTGTGTAAGTCTTTCCCTCTGTTTACTCATAATACCTCCAACATTTTCTCTCTGTCCCCAATTCATTTCTTTATACTTTCCTAGTCTTTCAGCTTCATAAACTATATATTTTCACTATTATATTCTCTCATTCAGACTCTGGATAATCAAACGTAAGAACTTGTTGAACTTATAATGATATTATTTTCTTCATACAAGAGTCCAGCTAGTGAGAGAAGCATCTCTTCATTCCATTAGTATGATCACATTTTTGTGAGCTCTTCCACAATTTCACCCATTTACATTCTTAAGATCAATGCAATTAAAATTTGCCTATGTTTGATAGACATAGCTATCCCACAATATGATTCCAGCAAGTAAAAGAAGAAGTTTAAAACTAAAGATACCTAAAGTTAATATCATACTCCAATATTTTATAAAAGATATCTGTTCTTTATGCTTTCAAGGATTTATTTCAAACCCTTTTAGTAATACTACCTAAATCTGTCTTTATGGAATCATATTCCTTTTCAATTATTAATACATGTAATTTGTGTTGGGTGAAAATAACTCCATCTTCAAGAAAAAGTTGCACATATGACCTAGGCCTGATTGATCAATACATTCCATCTCTGTGACAATTGTGATGGGGTCAGAATTGGGCAGGTGGCCAAATATAGTGCATTAAGATTAAGTGTCAGGACTTTTTCTGTGTTTCTTTCTATCCACTGGGGATTAATAAACTAATAGGAAGTAAATTTGAAACTTCCATAAATTGGCACTTTGGAAGGATTCAACTGAGAACAAAACACAGAAAACAGCAGAAGGCATAAGAAGGAAGGGAGGCAGAGAGGGAAGGACAGAGAGAGACAGGAGAAAGAAAGAG
>PVLC010007877.1:0-61210 GCA_004027655.1 Graphiurus murinus | reverse complement strand
GCCAGGGCAGCCACAGCAGCAGCGAGCAGGACGGAGTTAGGACCGCTCGGAGCGCCCAGGTCTCGAGGTAGTATAAGGTTTGCAATCCTTCCACTTGCTCGCAGTTGCAGAAGATCTGCTTTTTAAGTGAAACGTACACGCCACCCCTCCGAGGGCTGCGGCTTCCCCGGGCTGCTGCTTGGCTTCTCCCTCTTCCGACTCTCGCGCTCACTCTCTTAATTTGTCCGCGCGCCTAAGTTTGCCGAGAGCTCGCTGCCGGCTCGGAGCTCGGAGCAGGGTCCCGGCCGGGCGCCGCGGGCGGGGGCTGGGAACCCGGGAACCGCAATCCCGAAGCGTCGTGGGCCATGTATATTTCATCAAACGGACTTTGGGTGCGTCGCGTCTCGCAGCCATCAGCGCGATGTGCCGTGACATTTCTGACTTGAGTGGAGGAATGCGCGGAGGAAGCCCGGGCGAAATCCGCACTGGAGCATCTTCTTGGCGCCAATGCTAATTGTCTTGATTTATGTCCCTTCTGACTAAGCTCAACGTCTTCAATCTGAAATAAAATGAAAGCGGTGCCAAGCGGGATCGAACCGCCCGGCCGCTGGTTCTGATCCCTGGGAACCAGAAAATCGTCCTGCTGCTTAAAAAAGAAAAGAAAAGAAAAAGAAAGGAAGAAATAGAAAGAAAGAAAAATCCCTCCGTAAAAGTTTAAGGCAAGAAGTGGCCGAGGCGGCGGCGCGAGGAGGCGCGGAGAGGCGGCGAGCGGGGGACCAGGCTGGCGAGCCCTCCGAAGGCTGCGATTTCATTATTAATATCACTACATTTTTTGGAGGGAGAGGCACCTTTCTCATCCTCTCTTCCTCTCCGCCCACCCCTGCTCCCTCCCCCTCATCTACCTGTCAAAGTCACTGATCTTTTGCATTTCGGAAGAGGACGTCAACGGGAAGGAATCCCCCTCTCGGTGCCGGCTCCGAGAGGGGGCGACGGGCAGAGGCTCCCCCCGGGGCGCCGGGCGAAGGTAATTAAGCGGCTGGTGGCGCGCCGGCGTGGGTTCTGGGGCCGCAGAGTCCTCTCCCGCAGTCGGCCGGGCGCGATCGGGACCCCGGGCTGCGGCGGCGGCGGCGGCGGCGGCGGCGGCTCGGTCCACACCCCCAGCCCTCCCGCTCCGCCCGCGCCCCGGGAGGAGGCTCCGCGCTGCGGCCGCCGCCCGCCCGCCCGAGGCGCACGAGGCAGGGCAGGGCCGCCGCCCCGCGCCGTCGGCTCGGCTCCCGCCCCGCGCAAGGGCGAACGGGCTACACGGTAAGTGCCGCGGGTCCCCTCCCCGGGGCGACCCGCGCCTCCCGCCTGCGCCCCTTTCCCCGGGCTTCCCCCCTCCCCCCGTGCCATCCCCCGGCGGGAGGGGAAGCTCCGGGTGGGCGAGGAACTTTGGAAAGCGCCTGGAGGAGGCAGCGCGCAGAGGCTCTGCGCGCACACACCACCCGCACCCTCGCACACCCACACACAAGTCTTCCTGGGTGTGCGCCCCAGCAGGTGCCGAGTCGGTCTCTGGTATCCCGAGCCTGGGCGCGGAGTCGGCGCCTCCATCTACCGACCGACCGACAACACCCTGCGCTCTCCGGGTCTCGCACACACCTGACCACACACAAGGCGCAGCGCAGGAGGGTTATTTCTTTCTTTTTCTTTCGTCAATTGCCTGGTTTAGGGAGGGAAGAAAAAAAAAAAAAAAAAAAAAAACACTTGTTCTGTTGCCAACCCCGTAGAGCTGGTGACTACACCGAGAGCTTTTGAAGTCCCCTTCTTTTAATCTCTGTTATTGGTGCGAGATTAAAGCATTACTATTCCACGTTGTGCAGCTGAGGATAAAGGAAAATTGCAAGAGGGGTAGACTAGGTGTAGGAATGCTGTTTTGGAATATTTTCTGAGATACTGGCATGGCATGAATCAGTTGATGGATTCGGCTAAGTACATTGAGTTGTTCTCTGATATGGATCCGTGGATATCTATATATAATACAAATAATACCGAATATTATTTGGCCCAAAATAACCAATTAAGTGATTCACACAAGAGAAAACTTAGATAAAAAGAAACTGCGCCCTCTGCTGTTTATTTTGTTAATCTCACCCTGGCACCTTTTTTTTTTTTTTTTTTTCCCTCCAGAAATCCTCTAAGAGTAGGTTGTCATTTTACAGGGCAAAGTAAGAAAATTCCTAGAGGGGGATTTTAAAGCAACTTTATTTGGAATAGCAACTTTATTTGGAATAGTTAAATCAGGTCTAGATGTCCAGAGAGAAATGGCTTTCGTTTCTGCGTTAGCCACCTCCTCCATTCTTCTCTTTACACAAGGAATAATAGAGCCACTCCTTATCATAACAGTTTGTCAATCTTTGCAGTGGAAAATTCTGAGTAAGATTCAGAATTCCTCCAAACATATGGTGAATCTGGCAGTAGGTTTTTCTCTAGAAATAAGGCCTTGTTCTACCACTGAAAATACTAAAAGTTTTCTTATCTTACAGAAATAAAAAGAAAGATTTTTCTATTACTATCACTTATTCAGATATGCTCCATGGTTAAACTTGTTAGAAAGTTTTGCAGAAATATTTTTCATGGGAGGGACAAGGTTTTTTGGATTTGTCTAGCCCTTAAGGAGTATCTGTAGTCTATGAGGGAACCAGCCGGCCCACATTTCATTAAGTATTTTAAACTATGTCACTTTGAGTGCCTTGCCCTGCCTCCCTTTCTCTTTGCCAAGGGAAAAGCAGCTCAATAACTGTCCAAGATTCTTTCTGAAGATAAACAAATTTCAGTTTTTTTTATTAAAGTGAAATTTTGATCTGTGTGTATCAGCATGCAAAGAAAAAATGCACCAAGAATTTCACATGCAATGTTGTTCCCCCTTGCATACATAAAGGATGTATTTTGTTTTTTGGATGTCATAAAAGGAACTAAGTTTAATCACTAAAGACCAGTGTGGAAGCACTCAGGACTTCATCTGTATAGCTACAAATTTGATAATATTTTCTATTGTGAAATTTAAAAATGGAAATCATGAAAATTTTATAAAGAAATAACTTATTTTATTTAGACATAGAACTATTTTCCTACTAAGATTTTTCTTTGTCAGTTTGCACTAGACGAAAGAGATTCAGGGTACTTTTTTTGGAAAAGGCTAATGTACCTTGCAGTTTTCTTTTATATATTTGTAATTGGTGAAAATACCTGTCTTTGCTTCCATTAGTGCTCTGAAAAATATCAAGTAACATGTTTTAAAAGTTGAAGTGTTACACATTCAGTTAATAGGTTTTCTGATTAAGGTTTTGGAGAGTTTTCAAGTTACAAAAGCACCAAGTCACTTGGAAAGAAATAAAATTTCATACAACTTAGGCTACCAATTATATGTTAATATTGAAAAGTGTGTGTATATGTGTATGTGTAAATTACATTATATTGTATAGGTCAGTAAGTACTTTATCATACTTTCAAAAATAATTTCATTTTCAGAATCCAGATTTTTGTTTTAAAACTTCAAATGGTGTAGATATTCTCAGATGTGTGTTTGAGACCAATGGATCTCTGAACATCCTGTATGAAAATGAAAGAGCTGTTGTTCATTTGGTAATTAAGCACCAGATTTCTTCTAGGCTTAACTGATTCTGAAATAATTTTATGTATTATCCCGCCCCCAGACATCCTGCAAAATATGTGCTATCTGATTTCCTCTAATCAGTCTTCTCTTGGTGAAAATAGAGACCTTTCAAATACCAAGGTGTGTGTTCCTTGGTTTTATTAAGAATCTTATGATAGACGTTGCTCATAATACCCAATCAAGTATGAGTAAGATATACCAATGATGTTGTAATACATGTTAAATTCCTTATATTTTGAGAGATAGTTAACAAAAAGCATGAAGCCTGTGTTTCCCATTAAGAAGAGTAAAAGATACTTTCTTTACAACAAGTAAATATGTGCAAAGAGCATTTAATATTTGTTAAAATGTCTCATCTAATGAATCTCATTATGTCTGTATTGGAAGCTTCTGATTTGAAAAGTTATAGATTGTACTTCTTTTTCTCTATATTTTTTCACTGAATGGAATATGGTTATAGTCAATTTTCCTTTTGTTCCTTACCATTCGGAAACATGCATATTTATAATATTCTTAATGTCTATAAAGAATGAGTCAACAGCTGTCTATTTCAGGTGCCCCCGAAGAGCTGAATATTTATGGAATAAATAGCCTACTACCACCACCCCCACCTCCTAGTGAGGTTATATAATAAAGGGATGCGGTAAGCCAGCTAGAGTTAGGAGATTTGCTGGCAATATTTTCCTCTTAGTTAATGAAATTGGCAATTGCTTTTGGAATACAATTGTCTATAATTTTAATCAATATTACTTCCATATAATATTTTGGGAGGCATTTACTTATTTATTTATCCTGATGAGAGAAGGGCATGTGAAACGCATTCTACAAAATTAATCTAAGGTGGAAGGGGATTCGCTACAGAATCCCAGAAAGATATATGTTCCGTGCATGCAAAGTCATTTTATAGCACATTTTAGCCCTGATCAATAATATCTATCAAATTGAGGGCCATGGCACAATTTTGTATTTTTTCATTGGTTCAGCAAATTTGTATACCAGAGGGTTATGGAGTACTCATGGCATATTTATGTTTGTTTGTTTGTCTTTTTTTAATCAAAGAGGACTTCTTAGTACTTTAATTCACAGGTAGAAAGGATGGCATTATTTGATTATAGGGAGTTGTCAAGGTTGGCAAACTACAGACCAGAACTGGGCTGCCCATGGCTCTTTTGAAGCAAAGCTGCCCTTCTTTAGGTGATCCAGACACTTGAGACAAATTCAAAAGCCACATTACTTGACCATTAGGTTCAGTTATGGGCTGGAAGGGATACGTTTAGTATATTAAGTCCCAAAATATGTCATTGACTGTCCTTCTCCTAATCGGTTTGCCTAGCTATTTGCTATGATGACCTGCCTTTTAAGAAGCTATTGATATTTTTAACCTGATCTAAAGCATAGCCAGATGGGAACAAGTGTCATTAGGTAATAGAGGTTGCGGTGTAAATATTCTGTTTGTACATCATTTTATTTTCTTTGAAAGCTCCATGATTATACTTTCGCAGCAGATTCCTGATTTTCATAGAGGTGTCTACTACATTGTGTTTCATGGAAATGCATAGATTTAATTTACCAATTTGAAGGTAAAATGATTTTCTCAGAAGTGTGCGAGACATTAGAAAGTAAAGAGACCCTGAAATGAAGGATGCATCGTAGGTGATGTCACACACACAAATTAGAATGAAATCAAATCATTATGTTAAAAGAACAGCTTAGTGACCCTCTGTTCCTGATCTGTAATATGCTGTGGTCAATATCTTTTTCTGTGTCAATGGGAGCTCATTAAATGTAAATTCTGCAGACTAACTGAGCCATGCCATATTAGTGCTTGCCAAAGCTTGACATTTTTAATACATTAATAATATGTCTGTAATGTAATGGAAAACTATTAATCACAACTGGTTATGTGCCAGAAATTTAAGCTATAATTGGCTGCTTCTTGTCAAGAATGTCTGTCGCACAGTCCTGCAACTGCCTAATATTCAACTATCTTGCACTCCTCTGCATTTTTCCTTGTCAGTTCTCTACATTCGATCAATGGTGTGGTCCATAATTCTGTGTAATGACCATCATTATAATTCTGGTATAGTCTAATGAGAATTCGTTATATTGGGATTACTGTTGTGTCAGGAGATAGTAACAGGTTCGCATACATTTCCTAGTGTCAAATTTTTGATTGCACAAATGCATGGTCCCTCTTTATTTTGAAGTCACAGTAAGGTAAAATGTGGATGAGGACAGAGTAACCAAGTATAAATGAATTTAGGGAATAACACTGGGTTAAAAAGATGAACACTAATCTCAGGGATCATTTTAACATATGCTTAAAGTCATGTTTTTAAAAATAATACTACAAATTAACATATAATGCTCACACAGTTCAAACTCAGAGCATTCATTTTCAAGTCTTCAAGATTATATTGTTCATGATAAATACAGTGCTGTGTATTTGAAACCAAGAATTGAAGTTAATAATTTCTGACTAGTGAATTTTACACTGCTTCACTTATAATACCCACCTCCTTTACCCCCAAAGGTATTTTTCTCTTATGGTAGTAAACACAGTTGAAAAATGCATCTAGAGAATGTAGATTTATATCATCTTAACACCTTTTCAGATTATTAGTTGTCAGAGTGTTAGATGTTTCTGAAAACATCAACTTAAAATTACTAATGAGTCTGAGAAAAGCAGAAGGCTGTAGTAGCTACAACACATGCTCCTCTGTGATTATTATTTTCTTTCTTAGTTTAAGATTTCAAAATGTGCTCAACACATTATAGTCTTTACATTACAAGGAAGAGGCAGATTCAAATCTGCAGTTTATACATGTTTAGACACACTGCTAATTATTGCTTCATAGGAGCTCAAATATTCAACACTTTTCCTAATAGAAAATATCATAAATTGCAGCTGTATGATAACATTTTATGAATTGAATATAATGAAAATTGCACTTGCATCCATAAAGCAATTATTATAAATTACTTTGCTATGGAAACACAATTCAACCATCTGTTGGCATTTCATAGTCTCTGTGGCTTAGTTCACTTTAAGATGGTGCATTATTTAAATATAGTGAATTCCATTTATAAGATTGTTTGAAGATAGTGAACGCCTGTATTTAAACTGTTTAATGGAAACTGAATGGTCTATGATGGAATTTTCCAAAGCTGTAGATTTTATTTTCTGTCCTTTTTGAATAATTTAAGAAGTAGTTAATAATTTGAACTATGAATATGAACCAAATCAAATAATTGAGAGAGTACACCTTTTTAAACACCTGGATTCCAAATGTTAGCATTTGTTTAGATTTTTATGGTGATTTCTAGAGAGAAAAGTTGCTCAATTTCTCCACGGGATGTATCTGTACTTAAGTAGCCTGCACTACCAGTTTACCAAAAGTACCTTTAAACGGTAATTTTTATTTTCCCTTAGAATTAGTGCCGTATTATTCTGCTTCATGGTCTGTTAACTCACCCTCAGCTATTTTTATATGTGATTTTAAATTGTGCATTTTACTACAGAGCTTTTACTTTTAAAGCAGCACATAATATTCGCCTTTGGGACAAATTCTGTTCTGTTACAGAAAATAACTGTAAATGCAGATGTAATGGCTATAAAAAGATGTAAGAAAATAGAAAATTCTTATGAAAAGAAGATTTGCTCTTTTAGTTTTATTTTTGCACACTTTTTTTCAGAGCCAAGTTATCTTTATCAATAAGTGCAACTAAACAAAAGATGCAAAATTCTTCTAATATAATGAGCAAATCCAAAGGGGCAGGCTCTTGCCAACAATGCTAGTTTTCTCTCTAGCTAACAAAAGCTAAGAAATGTACAAGGAATTTAGGGATTTCTAGGGTCTCTTTGCCAAGAGACAAAAGGCATGCAAGTAGTTGTCATTTCTTTGTCATTGTTATAAAAGCATTCATTTCCCCATTGTTCTCTTGGAAGATTTTCTAGCACTGCAATATATGAGGAATGTTTAAATCTATCAGCTTGCTCTCAGTTTAGTTAAGATGGAAATAATTTTTGAAGCGAGAACCCAGAACTCACACATCTGTCTTTGTTAATAGAAGAGTTAAATCCTTCACATCAGAATTCTCCCCAATGTGAATCATTTCCCCGGTTTGTTCATTCTAGCGAAGCAACTGAGTAAAGGTTATCCATATTACACCAATTTTCTTTATATTGCATCAAACCTCCAAAATGTCAACATATCATACATTTCATAATGCATTGATTCTAGGACAATAACTCTTCCTCTTATTGTTTCTAAAAGGGTGTTGGTGTCAGAAGAAAAGAATGATTGATGGAACACAGACACTGGACAATAGACACTCGTCTTTTTGCTTCAGATACTGATATCTCTGAACATCTAAGCAGCACCTGTGAGCCGTGAATATTGGGGATCGCTCATGGTTATTGGATGTACAATGAGAGAGCCATCACTTTGCTAAATTCTTATCTGCTGCTGGACATCCTTTACAAAAACCATACTAGACCTGAGTCTGGTAGATACATTCTAGGACGAAGAAAAAGTGGCAAGTTGTTAACACCTAACACACAAGTATGTTAGACTTCCACCAAAGTGCTCAATATACCTGAAAACGCACAGTATCTTCATCCTTCACATCTCCTGTTGGAATCTGCTTTGAGGTCTCATCCTCTTTTTTTTCTTTTTCTTTTTCTTTTTTTTTGGTATACAATCCTACTTACACAAAGACATTCATATATGTGTGTGTATATACATGTATACACATGTATATATAAAATAGATACAGATTACAGCTAAACCACGAAGACTGCAAAGAATTTAGAAATGTATTTGTCAAGATTCCTGTCCATTCATGCCCTTTGGGTTACAGTGTCGTCAGTGATGCAGCCCTACCCTCTGGTATGGGGACATTATGATGTGTGTAAGACTCAGATTTACACTGAAGAAGGGAAAGTTTGGGATTACATGGCCTGTCAGCCAGAATCCACAGACATGACAAAATATCTGAAAGTGAAACTGGATCCTCCGGATATTACCTGTGGAGACCCTCCCGAGTCATTCTGTGCAATGGTGAGGCGACCTTTTTGAGTCAAGTGCTTTCTGTACGTGGGGTGGAGTTGCATATGCATACGGATGTGGTGAGCTTGAGGACTCAGTTCATGCAAAGCGAGATCTGCAGGTGCAGACTGTGTTACCAGGCTAGCTTCATTCTCAGTGGAGGACTGTACTACCTGGGGCTACAATTTGCCCTGCATGGTGTAATTGATGCATTGGAATTTCTGGCTTCCCAACAAATCAAAAGTTTCACTGAGGCAGGTGCAGTGTATATGATGAAACAAAAAAATCTATTTGAAGATTAAATTTCAGATTGGTGTTTGGGAATATCATTTGGACATATGGTTAAGGATAAAAGCCATTGGCAACCATGCAAAGGTTTCTTCACAAACTTGAGGCCAGTCCCAAATTCCATAGTTCAAGATTAGATCAGATCAGATCTCATGTTTTCCTTCATCAGGAAGCAGCTATGATTTGGAAGTCCTGGATGAGGAGACCAGTGAGAAGAAAAACCGAGGAGAGAGGCTTTTCCAGAAAAGTCTTACTAACTCACGCAGCCCCTTATTATCAAGGATGGTTTTCTTTGGGTGTTTTAAAGATGAATGTTGTAATGTTGAAAAGGTATTTGCTGAAAAGTAATGACCTGGATCATATGAATGCAGATACTTTCCTTTTGATAAAGTAAAGTTAAAAAAATTCATTGTTTTAGTGATATATAAAATCCTTTTTCTTGGTGGAAAGCTAAATATTATGTAGAAAGGTAGCAATGGAGTGAAACATTTAATTTCCACTAAGGACATAGCTGGAAATATGCCTGTAAGATATAAGTAAAGATAGTGGTGATTAAAATGGTGTCAGTTAATGTGCTAAGTAATTCAGGCTACGTGTTCATTTGGTTTATGTTGTTATTTTTTATTATAGTTGGTCTTTGCTTGATATAAGAACTGTGATCCCATTTTTCTCCTCCTAACAGAATCATATGGCAGATTTTAAGAGTATTCTTACCTGACTTTATTATCCTGAACCTGGCCTGGCATTTTCAGGATAGTGAAACTATTAATCAAAGTAGCATCTGCTCACAGTCCCCAGTGAGTTAAATTAACATAAGATCATCTCAAACCAAGCACTATAGAAAAGGTTTTGTAACAGGAAACAATTTTGAGCAATAAAGAGTGTTTTCACCTAAAAGCTAAGGGCTTGCCATTTTTCAGAAGTGCCTTTGGGGACCAGTTTGAATTATAGTCTGAACCTGATTTTGTGGAGAGTGAGAAAAAGAGCTTGGCTATTAGGTGTCACTATGACTAAAGTGCCCTGAAAAACTAAATATTTCAAAAAGAGGACCCATCTCTCTGGGAAACAGGTATGTGCTTTGTAAGGAAGTTACATTACAGAAACCACAGGCTTCCCAAGGAGTTTATTCAAACATATTAGTAAAACAATAATAAATCTGTAAAAGAGCAGGTACAGATGTTGGCTTTATATAAGGTCTTTAATAATTTCTCATGAAAGGTCAAATTTAAGATCTCATTGAAAATCCAGGGTGAAATTGCTGTTCGGGTGATATAATAGGTTACACATCTTCCACTTCTTGTGGCAGAGGACAGATTCAGGGCCAGCTTTTCTTATTATTAAGAATACTCTAGCTCTCTATATTGATTTGCATGATGCATGTCACAATGTGCCTCTTCAAGGGGGCTGCTTAATAATTTATAGATCCAAGTCAAATAACAAATATCCTTTTTGGGGTGCTGTTTCTGCATTCCTGGGTCCTATATGATGTGTTCAATGTGTGACTTGTATGTGCAGCTTCCCTGGTCTCAGCCTCTGGCCAGAGGATGCTTGCTCAGCTGCTTCTGTCCGTCATATTGAAGGGTGTACTTGGCATATGTCGTCAGTATGCCTCTTTTTCTCCTCATAAGCAGCAAAAGGCACATTGCAGGACTTAGCTTGCCTGCCTTTCATGGGGACATGGTCTAATGCCCTTAAACAAGCTAATTCTTATCTGTCCACTGGCTAGGTATGTTAGAAGCCAAATGAAAATGATGTTCCTCAGTTGGCTTCAAGTTCAGGAAGATGTATACTTTATATGTTCCCATGAAACTCCATAGAATAGTCTCAGGAACTGTGGTGGACTTAAACTTGTCATTGAGCAGAAAAGTTTTAGGGAGAGTGTAAAGTTTATGAGATGTTACCTACCAATCCTTAATTTGTAGTTGATAATAAGCATATGATTGATATACTGTATTTAAATAACCTCTCCTTTAAATTACACAAGTCAGAACTATTTGTATGCATATTAAATGCTAAGTCAATGATAATGGCCTAATATAGCCAAACTTCCTATCCGCAGTTTAGGATTTTCCATAAAACTCTTCAGCATAAGGATTCCTGACAGAAGGCTGTAAAACTGTCTCAGGCTGCTGTCATATCAGACCTGTTTAGGAGCTCCTTAGCCCAAGGTCTAATGAGGATCCATAAAATCATTTGTGTTATGACTTACACAGTCTCCCCTCCATGACACTGGCATCCATACCTGCTCCCTCAGAGTCATTATAGCCCATTACATCAGGGTAGCTGCCAGATAAGCACAGACACTACTTAGCCCCTATACGTAAATGTTTGCTGCAGAATGGTTTCACTTGTTCAGCTAGTGACACTCTTATTAGCTATGACTATAGCAATGCAGAGTACATGAGGTCATGAAGTCACAGAAGCACCCTATGCTCCTCATAGCTGATTCCTTTAATATGAAGTTGAAGCTCATTGGCATCACATGAAGAATGTGTTCCTTCTCTTTGCATTTGCTCCATCTTTCTATGCCAGTGGCTACCCATGAATGCTGCATTCATTTTAATATAGAGTGAAATTTTAGGGAAAAAGAAGCATAGGATCACATTTAATAGTAGATCTCTGCTTATTAACCTGGACAACAGATTTAAGATTTAATAAATCCCTATGCCAAGAAATTTTAATTTTTTAAATTAATCGTACAAGCATTTATAAATGATATTTTCCTTTTTCTTTTTTTTTAAGATGCTAGCTATTATTTAATTGTATTTAAGAAGCAAGGGGATAGAAGTATATATTTCCTGATTTGCTTGCATTTCATAAGGGGTTGCTTTTCAAAGATGTGCAGGAACAAATGGTTAGCTAAAGGGATGAGGCTGGAGGGAGAAAGGGGTAGACTCAGCAAGAATTGGAGCACACTTTCCATGAATACCTTTTCATATTTTTTAAATCATGTGAGTATATTCCCTTTTGAGAAAAAATACTAAAATTCAAATTTGTAAAGTAAAAGGGTACATCAATTTTATTTCTATAGAATCAAGTATAAATGTTAGTTTTCTGAGAGAATGCTGCCATTTCTGTTTATAAGAGTGGAATAGGAGAAAAATGCATACATAGATACATATGTATGCATGATATATTTTGAAAATTGTACATTTTCTTTTAATATATTCTTTTTAAGTTGTTAGTGATTAAAACAAATCCCTGTTTTTGTTAAGGGGAAAGAATTGGAAGGGTAGAGGAGGACTAAGTATTTTTGGCTTTACGCTGGGATAATGTATTTGTGTAGATCCTGTCCTTTCAGCTACATTACAAGCATCAGGTGGCATATCTTTGTCAGAAAACACAGATCAAGTAGTGACAACAGTTTGTTTCCATTTGCATAAAGAGCAGATAGGATGATCTGAACCTGCGTGTAAAGCTGAAGTGACAGAGCAAAGCTGTGTCTTGTTCTTGGTGTTTAGACAAACTTAGCTGTCATCTCTCTATGCAACACCCCAGTGGCTTAAAAATGGCAAAATTATCTGCAATTATCTCCAGCCTGCAGCTAATTTTCTGAATAAGTTAAACAGAAGCTTTGATAAGAAGCCCACAGACAGAAGTCATGTGCATTTGTACAATTTATGGTGCAGAAGTGCTGATGGCTGTGGAAATGAGAGCCCTTGAGTGCTGCCATGGATTTCAGAGCCAATCAAAACTAAATTAGGAAACAAAGATTATTAAAAAGTCTTCTGTGCATGTAATTTTGGCATAATATTATGAGGTGGACATTAAATGTTTCCCTTGGAGACTTTCGCATCATTAATGCAGCATGCCTTTAATTACAAGTAGACTCATATTACTAAAAAAATGGAGAAAATAAAGTACTCTGAGGTGTAGTTAGCAATACCCTCATTATGTTTACTGAAATAATTAAAAGAAAGGGTATAATTTTTCTAAATAGAATGTCAGAATTTGAAATGAAAATGGATTTTCTTTAGGAAATTTACTAATGTGTGTTGTGCTCTTGATAGGCATTTATTGAAGTACCTTAACAGTTAATAATGATCATTCCACATTGTGTTATTTCTAGATAGACTCTTATTAAGAAAAAATCTTTAATTATTGCAAGCATTGGAGATAGAGCATATTTTATTACATTTGAATGAAAATTTTTAAAGTAGTGGAAAGCCTTTGTGTTTTATGATTTCACAAGAATCTGTGGAGTTAGTGGAAATGCATGGTCTTGGGGATATCCAGAAATTTACATTTCTAATTTGACATCATCTCAGATTGCCATCTTGTGGCCTTTGAGAAATTAATTTGATAAACTAAGTTGTGTTTTCATTGACAAGGGATTAATATCAATTTCCCCCAAACTGGAAACAACATTGACTTATATCATAATTGAATAATCTTAAAAATACATTCTGTTCACATGAAGCATAATTTGATAAATGAATGAAGTTTTTATAACAGTGACATCTTTCATTTGAACTATTTATCCCTTAATTATGCCAGATGGAATTTTAAAAAACCTTCAGTTCTCTAATTATTAACACTTTATTGTTATTAGTTCATTATTTAGACTTATTTCTTGGGAAAGTTTAATTCATGTTTGTAATGAACAAAGTTCCATGGAGATCAATCTACTTGACTTATCACTACATCAAGTAAATTCTTGTTGAGGAGCCTATGATAGTTCCTTATTATCTACTTCATCAAGTCTAGGAAGTACCCTACCTGCTTTTTAAATCTGTATGTACGCAGCCTTATTTCCCAATAATTTACATGAGGATCCTATGACATCTCTAGCTGACTTAAGGCCGGCAATCTGATTGGAAGCAACTCCTGGATTTGAGCTGAACTGCACTGGCATAACATGCATGGTTTATGGGGGAGGTCATGGGAGGGAGTCAGTAAAGATTGCGGCAAGGGTAACACAACCTTAAACCACCTCATGTCACTTACTGTCCCTAGATAATGTTCTGTATAGGCCTGAATGTGTTGTCCCTGTTGGGCTAATGCTTCACAAATATTATTTCAGATTACTGTGTGCAGAGTGATGAGAACAGTGTCTATAGCACATGCAAAACCTAGCAGTGGTGTTGAGAATCAAAGTCAAATAACATATGGTTACTGCCTGCAGAGGAAGTAAAAAAGAAGAGTCTTGAGCAAAATTAACATGAAGTAGTATTACCCAGGGGTCATGGGGACAGAGCAGGAAGAGCAGCACTCAGAACTTTAAAGCAAAACATTATTTTGCAGTGTGTCAAAGGCCACTTGGAAAACACTACTTGCTAGCCAAGTGTCTAATGTTAAACAGTGTCAAAAAAGAAGTGGGAAAAAGGCTGGGAGGGGAAATGGGTGCCTGTATCATTTCAGTGATAGTCTCCTGACCTGCTAAATGGTAGAACCTCATATCTAGCTGGAAAAGAGGGAGCAAAAAATAGATTCTGATAAGTTTTACACATATATCTTAATTTAGGAGATACTGGGGTACACTAAGAAAGACAAACCAAGGCTCATCTAAATGGAGCTGAATTTTATACAAAGCACAGGAAAAACTAACTGAATGAAAAAGATGCAAGAGTTTTAAAGGTAAAACATGAGACTTCAAATAATGTCTGTCTTGTGGCTGACCTCTTCCAGTTCTCTAAGGTGTAGCCTTATTCTCTCTTAATTTTGAAAGGCATCACTCAAACAGAGTAAGAAGCAGTGTTCTCAATTACCATAATCTATCCACATTCTTTTGGGATCTCTTTGGGCATATCCCAGACTTTTGGGTGGCTAGTTCTTCTATTTTTTTTTTTTAATATTGGCTTAAGGCTGGTATCTTAATCTGATTTTGAGGATCAGTGTCATCACACAAGAAGCCCCTTACCTATCACCTCCTGTCTTCCAGGACAAGCGGAAGACATGCCTGTTGTTTGAAATTGTCCATATTCCTCTCCACTTACCCTGATCACTATCATCCTTCCAGTTCTAATTCAAGTTACTTTCTATAATGTACCTCCCGCCTGTTTCAGCTGGTATCATTTTCTTGACTGTTTAACTCCTGTTTATCTACCATCTACCCCTATCTAGACAGATATATAGATGGACATAGGTATCTATAGTAGTTAACCCTACCTATACACTCCACTTTCCTTCACCATTTAGAACCTTAAAGCACTTTATTGTTCTACACACCTACATGTTTGTTTCATATCTTTACTATATTCTGACTCTTCAAATACATTGCTGTTTTTCAAATGAGATGATATATGAGAGTGCCACTGTACCTACTGATGCATAATGCAAATTCATCACAGACTACACATGTTATTGCTTTTACATCTTATAGCATTTAGATTTTATTGTGTTTATATCTTATATTTAGGCAACAAATAAACTATAGCATGGGTCTAGCTAATGAATTGATCAATTAATTGAACCATAGCACTTGACTTCCAAAATGCTTTCTATTACTTAAGAAATTTTATCGTAAGTCCAATGTTTATTTTTCTTTCTCTATAAATTAAGAGCCACTAGAAAAAATTAACTACTATATTTGGGCAGCTCATGGTATTCTCAAAATTCTCAAAATAAATATAATAGAGGCAAAATCTACTTTGAGTTCTGATACCAAAAGTATTTTTCCATCTATCTAGAGTGTACCTGAGGACTTGTTTTCATTCTTAGTTGAATTCTTTAAAATATATTTCCTGAGACATATAAAAATATAACATGCAATATCAGAATTATTTTGTGATATTTTTTACAGGTCTCTCTTCTAAGTATATTACATATTTTGTTTTGCAAAATTGGAATTATATCACATACAGTTGTTTATCAATTTTTTGACTTATCACTATGCTTTCCACATTTACTTGACATTATATATTTTTCAAAATATTAATCTTTCTACTTAACTCGATATCATTTTCATGTTTTTTGCTACTGATTAATGATATGATGAACATGTATCAGGTTTGTGTTCTTTAAACTGAGCCTTCGTCTCCAGCATGTTGAATGAATATACTTTTAGGATGTTGAGCTCTTTGTGTTGTGTTGAGTCAAGGCTGAAGAGTAGACACATTCCTGTGTGCTCAAGGATGGAATTGCTGCTGAATGGAATGGACAGTCTTTATGTGGGTTATGGGGGAATAGGTGTCCTGGTAGTGAGGCAGGCCCTTTTCTCTGGCCTTTCACCTGGACACCAGAGTCATTCTGGAGGAAATAGGAAGACAGCTTTGGCCACATGGTGGAGAAGAAAGTCAGGAGACATGTTTGAGAACAAAACACTGAAATTGAGTAAATAACACCTTGTGAACTGTACCTGTGGCTTTAAATTAACCCAAAGTGAGAAATACATTTCATTTTGGATCTCAGGAAACATACACTTGCCCATACACACAACCAGAACAAAAGCTTCACAAAACAGGGTTTATCCTTTCTATGCTCTGTGCTTTCTGCTATTTTTCCCCTCCTTTATATTCCTTTCTCTTACTTAGAAAATGGTTGAAAATTATATACTGATTGTGAGACAAAATTATATATAGCATTATTTTGAAACTTGTATACATGGGGAAATACTGTATATATCATTGTACAATTACTTAAAAACACTCCTTACGTTTTTGAGATATACTATTATAGAGCATTCTACTATATGAAAATTTCTTCAACCAGTCTTCTATTTATAGACATTTAAGTTGTTTGGTTTTTATGCTGTAAAATTCTTGACCAGTATTGCAATTGTCCAGTTTACACATCCACTGGCATGTTGTGAAAATGAATGCATCTTGTACATCCTCATTTATACTGGAGAATGTCCATGAGTCTCCTTCTGATATAGGGCTATGGCAAATAAATGACGACATGAAGTTCGTCAAAAAATGTAAGAATCAAGTTACACTTATTGAGCCCGCATGGTGGCACATATCTGTAACCCCAGTACTTGAGAGACTGAGATAGGAGGATCACAGGTTCAAGAACAGGCTCAGCAACTTGGTGAGAGACTCTCAGCAACCTAGTGAAACCTCATTTCAAAATAAAAAATACAAAAGGACTGGGGGTGTTTTTCAGGGGTAGAATGACCATGGGTTCAATCCCCAATAATCCCCCCCAAATCAAATTACCCTTATTCACATCACCTTTTGCAACCTTGTATAAATTCTTGTTCCTTTGTAAATTAGCATTTCCTAAAAATTGCAAATGCCAACCCCTCCCCCGACATTCCATTCTAGATGAATTAGCCAACTGCATAAGACTGTGAAAACAGCTCCCACCAATAGGGTTAAGTTGTAGAAATGTGTATTAGGGATAAAAACTGTGTAAGCTTCTTGCCACTTGTGCTTGCTTACCTGGCTCTTGTTGGTAAGCACACCCTTTTTGCAAAAAGTAAAATTGCCTTGCAGAAAAAAAAGAAAATTGACAGTGAGTGATATAAGAATATATTTGGAGGTAAAAGTGGAATTCCCTTAAAAAAATACCTTCATTTGCTTATGGAAGTTGATTTTTAATGTTTCTTGGCCATTTAAATTTATATATTTCAGCCAGGTGTGGTGGCACATGCTTGTAATCTCAGTGCTTGGAAGGCTGAGACAGGAGTATTTTAGGTTTGCAGCCAGCCTCAGCAACTTACTGAAGTCCTTAGCAATCTAGCAAGACCCTGTTTCCAAATGAAAAATAAAAAACAGGGCTGGGAAGGTATAATGCCCCTGGGTTCAATCCCCCAAACCTCACCCACCAAAAAACATTATATTTCAAAATGTAATCATTTTATTCCCTTGTACTTTTTGTCCCTTTTCTAATATTTCTACTGAAGCCACCAATTTTTAAAATATATATGTATATATGTAAATTTGAGCCTTTATACAAACTCCATTTTTTTTCTTTTTAATTAATCAGTTCAAAATATGAGCATCCTTTTGCCAGAAGAAGAGCTCTTGTTTCAGAGACTTTTCTACACCCTTTCTTTTGTGCAAGTGCTATGTATTCTCGCACTGGGTTTTGGTGTCAGGAGCCATAGTCTCAGGGCTAGAAAAGATTCATCTGAGAGCCGACTTCTGTGTCTTTTGTTCCTAATGTAGGAACTTTGTGAAGTTGTTATTTACCCTTAAGCAAAGCATCTGTTTCCATTTAGAATCAGTTTACACATCCACTTTTGGAAACAATTGCATACTGAAACATTCCCATTGTCTAAAGCCACTAGTGTGGAATCTGCTTTGATTTAATTCACCAGACGGATCCAGTGGGCAGACTGATTTTTCATGTGCCACTTTTTAATTTCAGAATTTCTTTCCTTACAATAGGAGAAAATGATGAAAGTTGTTTTACAAGCATAATATTGAAAAAGAAGTTAAATGAGATTGACAGGTTGGAAGTTTCTTTTCATCTTGCTGGGAAGACAGCAATCTTGCTGGGAACACAGTATCTGTTCCATGGAAATTAAAGATGTGAGCTGAGGAAGAAACCAGAACAGGTTTTTACTCTTTGACCTACTTTGGAGCTGTCTTCTAAAATATTAAATGAAAAATTGAGCTGGGTATTGCTTCAGTATAAAGAGATACCCCCTTTTGTTCTAAAAGGTTGATGTCCATTGAAGGCTCTGGCTGCATCAGGTCATGTTTTCTCAGTGATTTTCCACCATTATATGTAACTTTTTGTTTCTTTTCTGTTGATCCCTTTCCTTATTAGAAATGATAAAATGAAAAAAAATAAATAAAATACTCTTCCAAACAACTTCCAAGCATGGTCTAAAAGTTAATCTTGTGTTTTAGCAATGTTATGATTCCTCTATATTGATTTGTATGAAGGAAAAATTTATAAATTGGTTGAAAAGATTGGACCAGGGTAAGGAATATGAAACCTGCTGAAAATTTAGAAGACTGTTCTAGGACAAGAGTTCTGTGTTTCAAAGAAAGATATTTTAGTGTGTGCAGAGGTGCCAGAAGACATGAGTGTGGGATGTGCAGAACTAAAAATTGCCTGCCAGACACGGAGAGCTGAGATTTGTAGGTCATGTGAAGGTTATACTAGATGTCCTCAATCTTTTGGAAAGTGACACTCAAAAGTTATGGATTGCTTTAGGGTCAGGGCAGCCTAAGGTCATTTTTAGTTTGGACCATCTGCAGGTTCTCTCAGGAGAGAGGAGAATACAACCTATGTAGTTCGTACTAGTTACGCAAGAGAACATGTGCATGACAGAGAGAAAACAAGCTGGTGCCAATATGTTAATCTGAGGTTGGTTGTGGGTGTCTGAACCATTTCATATGGATTTTGATTTCATTGTTTAGAAAGACCAATCTTATATGAGGTGTTAGGGAGCATCCTCATTAGTTTACCTACCATGTGGCTTAGAATAATGTTCTATTTACCCATCACAGGGATTGGTGCTTTTATAGTGCCTAGCAAAGTGTGCGACCTACAGTAGAAATTATTGCTTATTTGTTGAATTTAATTTGTGTTATTTTTTCCAAATAAGATTTGTGGCTGATATTTATGAAGAACTCACATGGTGCCATGCACTGTATTAAATGCTTGACTCGTGTCGGTTCTTGTAGTCCTCAATTCTATCATTATTGTTATTTACCATGTGAAGTAATTGAGGCACGAAGTTAAGTGATTTTCCAGCTTCCAGTGAAAACGGGATAAATCCAGGCACTCCGATACCCATGTCCCATTCTTATTCTGTTCTTCCTAGTTTTATTTGTAGCAAGTGGGATAAAACCACAGTGAATGCCATTTTTAAAAACCACATTTATGATTTGGACTGTGAGCTACAATACTATGATTTTGTTATTTAAAAAAAGCCTTTTATCTGAAATAACCTCAGAAAATTGCATTCTGTAAACAGAGTGTATGGAATGTTGGAAATACACATTATGTGATGAGTGTCTTCATTCAGGGATAAGAGAACCAATCAGCAGTGTTTGTTTCCATTCTTGTTTCCTTTTCCATTAACACATCCATATAAATGGAAATAAGCTGTTAGAAATCATAGAGAGCTGAGTACATATTGTGTTCACCATATCAAACCAGAATAATAAGTCAGCAACTGTTGACTAGTTAACAAAATCATATTTCTGTGGGTGAGGTGTTGAGAAAAGTAGTTAACATGATGCTTTTGTTTTGTTTTGTTTTTTTTTTTTTTTAACAGTGTCAATAGCAACTGTTATCATATAGCCAACTGCCTACCTAGTGTTTCTACTTGGATGTCTACTATGTGTTTTAAATTTAACAGGTTTATGATATAGCTCTTGATTTCTTCTCCCTACATGATTCTGCCTCTAGTCCTTCATACATCTGTAAATGGCAACTTGTACTCAACTATCTAGCTACACAAGACAAACAGTGTAGGAATCCTACTTAACTCTGTTATATCCCTCATAACACACACCAGAAAGTCCTGTTGGCAAACCCTTCAAAATATATTGCGAATCTGACCACTTTTCACCTTCTCCAATGCTAACAACCAGTCCCAACCAGCTACCTTTCCAGACTGAACCTTGCAGTATCTTCGAATTGATTTCCCTGCCTCCCACTCTTGTTCGGTTAACAAAGTCACCTACCTTTTATTATAGTATGCAATATAATATGTAATTTATAAATATTATACATAATATAATTTTATTTATGTTTATACAGTTATCTCTCCATATCTGCAGGTTGTGTATCATGGATTTAACCAACCAAAGATAGAAAAAATATTTTTAAAAAAGTTGTGTCTGTACTGACTATGTACAGTTATTTTTCTTGTTCTTATTCCCTAAATTATATAGTATAACAACTATTTACATGACATTTACATTGTATTATGTATCATTAGTAATCTAGAGATGACTTAAACTCTACAGGAGTATGTGTACAGTTACAGAATAATGCTACAGCATTTTCTATAAGGGATTTGAGCACCCATATCTGCAGGGTGTCCTGGAACGAGTCCCCCACAGCTGTGGAGGGATGACTACAACTTAAAAAATCAGAGTCAGTCAGGTCCTTTCTCTGTTCAACTTTCTCCTGTAACATTCATGTCCATTCAGAATTAAGTCAAAACCCTTGTGGCTGCCTGAAAGTTCCTGTATCATCCGTGCATGCCACTCCAATCTCCACTCTGATTCCACTCCCTTGCTCGGTCCCCTCTGACTATACTTTCTTGATATTCCTCCATAACATGCAACTTGTTCTTGACTCATTGTTCAAATCTTCACTTTCCATATTTCCTATAGCTTGTTCCCATCTTTTATTCAGGTTTATGTTTTTAAAAAAATTCTCAAAGAGACCTATCTGACACTCTCTCTAAACTCCATCTCCACCATAGTCTTCTCCATTCCCCAAGTGTGCTTGGTGCTTGGTGCTTTTGCATCATATTTATTAGAGGGGTGATATTAAAATATTGAATCTGGATGTGGTGTCACACGCCTCTAGGAAGACTGAGATGGGGGAATTGTGGGTGCAATACCAGCCTCAGCAACTTAGTGAGTTCTTCAGCAACCTAGCAAGACTCTATTTCAAAATTAAAATAAATAATCAATAAACAAACAAACAATAGAGCTAAGAGTGTAGCTCAGAGGTAGAGCACTTCTGGGTTCAATCCTTAATACCAAGAAAAAACAACTGAACAACAAGGTAGCACAAATAACCAATCAGAAGAGACAGCATTGGTTGTGACTTACTCTTCACATGTACCTGATCTTTCAGGTATATTGGATGTGCTGAAATTCCTTGATCTTGAAGGTCCTTGATATTGAAGAAAGTCATGAATGTTTGCTCTGTTTTGAAAACTAAATAATTTTAAAGTCCATAGACAATAACAAAAGCATATCTACAAACACCATTTAGAATTCACAGTGGTAACTTACATTGTTTTGGTTAGAATTTTTAAAAGTTAAATGAACATTACAGACAGAATTGAAATCATCTTTGTCCCCATCCCCCTATCTATTCCTGACCTCCTTTTACCAGAGGAAAACACTGACTTGAATTTGGTGTTTTCTTCTAGTCCATGCTTTTATACGTTTTATATCAAACTATGCATTTAAAAACAATAAATAGTCTTGATACTGGGTTTTTAAAAATATTATCATCCCCAGGCAGGCATGGTGACACATGCCAGGGATTTCAGTGCTTAGGAGGCTGAAAGAGGAAGATAGTAGGTTTGAGGACAGCTTTAACAACTTAGGAAGACCCTCAGCAACTTAGTGAGACCCTGTTTCAAAATTTAAAAAAGGGAAATTGGAGGTGTAGCTGAGAAGTAGAATGCCTCTGGGTTCAATTCCCAATACTTGCCCCCCAAGACAATATCATCCTAAACTCCCCCCCCCCGCCAAAGATAATATCATCCTAAAAAACTATTCAGTAACATTATTATTCAAATTATTAATTTTATTTGTACAATCTAGTTTGTGTATATTAAAATGTTTCACACACATGTATCTTAGATAAATATACTCCTCAATAGGAACTTAGAAAGTTTTTCTTCTTTTTTTTTTTTGTAATTATAAGCCACTCTTCAAGAGTGTAGATTGCACCAATCTCTTGATGCATATGAGCAAAAGTTTTGTTTAGTTTTATTTTTCCCAAGGAGTGCACCATGAAGCCAATCTGTTGGGTTGTAGACTATGACCATTTCCATCTGACGTGGTTGCACCATATTGTTTTGTTCACCGATATGCTCCCTCTTCTTATATCATTACATATATTTAAGAAATTGCTTTTCTCTTACTTCACTAGTTTTGGGGATCTACTTATTATTAGATTTTATGACCTATGATAGCAAGCCCAATTAACTCAGAATTTTTTCATAAAGCTACATGGACCCTGGTTCTTAATCTCTCTTTGTTTTAATTATTTAAAAGTATATCACTTGGGAGTTGTATGTGCATCACTAATAAGTATTCAGAATAAATCAATAGAAAGGAGAATGAAATTTGAAGACAAACATTCAACCAAACTATAAGCAAACTCCTTTAACTAGATCTTTGTATAGAGGTAACAAATTTTAAGAGTGGCCCCTAGGTCATCTGAATTAAAAAGTGTACCCTGACCAATACAATTTATATAATAATCACAATTTTAAAATTGTTTTTAGTAGCCATATGTAATTCTTTTCCAGAGTCACTGTTTTCATTATTGGACTGTAACTATAGCCTGATAGTGCTTTTTAAACGGAAGTCTCATTGCTTACTTTGCAAGATGATATATAAATATTGCTTCATCCATCACCAGAATGACTTGTCTCCTAGATGAAAACCTGAGGGTGATGTGGAACTGTAATAAATTTGGACAGCAAGGGAAGGGTTCCATTTCCAATTAAAACCACAGCCAGGAAGTTTCCATTTAGACTGACAGGGAAGGTAGATCAGCACAACATATTGTACATTTTCTTATTTGTTTAGGAGAAATAGAGATATTATAGAAATATCACCAGCAAGCTTTATGTCTCTTTATGCCCTTCCTGAAAAGGGGGTTGCTTTTTTTAGAGAGGAAGTTTCTTGAATCACTAAGTTTGGACACTTAGAGACAAGTATTCCAGAATGCAGTGTCTGGCATGGGGTAGTGGATGCCCTTAAGGATATTTTATTGTGATTCAAATGGGTATGAAAGTTCCAATTAAAATTTAGTCAAGTTATTTCACTTCTTTGTTCCTTTTTTTACAGTTTTAAATTTTTTTTAGTGTGCTTTTATTGATGCATTATAGTCTCACATCATAATGTAAATCATGTTGACAGTGACATATATGCACACAGTACTTGGTGTCCCCCACTTCCCTATCACCCCTCTTCTTAATACAGAGTACAGAGATTGACATTGGTATTTTCACTTATGTACACACAGTCAATGGTAGTATTCCCATTAATTAACCTCAGTCTTCCCCCTCCCCTTCCCTTAGACCACTTCCCTGGCCACTTCTTTATTCTGAGAAATAAGGTAATGGTGTGCTTATCGCAGTGCCTGGCATAGAGTAAGTGCTCAACAAATATTATCTTTATCATTGTGAAGATCATTTTGGTTGCTAAAAGGTCCAGGTCATTCTGCTTTGAAGGGCTCTTCTGAATATTTTCCTGTTAGCCTTCCTTTCTGTGAACTGTCTGGCCTTCCCTGATGTTACTAATGTCATGCAATAACTAACTGCTTATGAGGTTCAGGCTCCAAGCCAGGTATTTAAAATCAAAATAATTTCAGAACTGTGGTTTTAAAGTAAGTGAAATGTATTCTAAATAAAACAGTATTAAAATAATCACTCATGGATGCAATGGCATTTGCACTGAGATTTTAATGGTGCGGTGTATTATCAATTGCACTAGACGAGCCTAAAAACAACATAATAACTATTTCAGTAAAAGTTAACAAAATAAATAACTGTGAAAATAAATAAAAGCTCCTTTTATTAATAGCATATTGGAATAAGCTTAGCATTTTGGCTTGCACAGAGGCTTAGTAAGTAAGAGAAATTCCTGCGTGGGAAAGGAAATGCTGGATCTTTAATCAGTTTTTCCAGCTGCCATATTATCCATGTTCTCCTCTTCCTCAAAGGAATCTAGTAGATCTCCAACTATACTTCTGCTCAACCAAACAAAGTATTATTAGATAGACCCTTAGCTTCATTATTCCTTCCTACTACTATTGCATTTTTTTTAAATTTCACTTGATATTTGGATACAGTGTGTTCAGTTAGACACACTGACAAGTTGCATCAGAGTGACCACGTGAATTAAAGAGAGGTGTTGTTTCCTTCTACAAAAGTAAGCCTACAGGGTGGTGGAAGAGGAAGAGCAGGCTATATCTCAGCCACCACGCCCAGATTAGGTGGGCTGCCTTGTTTGGGGTACAGTCTGCCCAAACTGTGTTTGTTGGTCCTGTGTGTTATGCAGACTTCTCAGTTATAACTTGATCTTGTGCAGATCTCACACTGACTGCTCAATGAGTACTGCACAAGAAGGGAAAAGCTTTTGCAGGCCATACAGGAACTTTATTTACATGGCATTGGGTGATAACAGTAGCAGGTCTTAGAATTTGATGAGTTAACCTCTTGGAGCTCAAGGTCAAGGCAGGGAGGAACATATTCAATAAGCACACCAATAGCTGCTACTGTGATAAAGATTTCTAAGAAGTTTTAGTCCTTACAAGAGTATATAACTGTAATGCTGGTAGTTGTAGAAGTTAAAAATCATTCTTCTTGGGGGAAGTCTGGATGTTAATTGTTATGGTCAGTCATAGAATATCCCCTGAAGAGCTCCAGCATTAACTTAATATTCAGGGTGCTATAGGTAAGTCATGAGGGCTATAATCTCATCAGTAGAAAAAGCCATTGTAATGGATTTACTGGGTGGTAGCCCAGGCCAATGGATGTAGCTAGAGAAGGTGGGTCCCTGGGGGTGTGACATTAGGGATTGTGCTTGTAGCAATCCTCTTGTTTGCTTCTTCTTTCTTGCCTCTGGCCTCCCGGATGTGAGAGCAGAGCATTGCTCTCTCTCTCCCTGCTTCCTGTCACCAGGTCCTGAGCTCTGAAGACTCTGCTGACGTAGACACGCTTCCTGAAGTCTGAAATCTACAAAAAAGCTGCGAGCAAATAATTCTTTCTTTCTCTAAATTGTGTGGTTAATTGTTTGAGATATAGTGAGAATGTTGATGGAGACAGTTGCCAAATGCTAGATTTGCTCAGTAGTGTGTCTGGTTTTGCATCTGTATTCTTGAAGCTATTAAGATGTGCAGCTTTATAATTGAAATTCCTGTAGTCAAATAGCTCCACTCTCACAAGACTAGAAATCTAGCTCCCCAAAGTGAAGTTTCTCACCAATGCAATTGCCCTGTTGTAGGAGGTATTTCTCCTTAGCAATATACCCACAACTTCTTCTTGTAATTATCAATTTCTTAATTGCCTCTCACAGCAGATTATATTCTCCTTGACTAGAGGAATGGGGCCTTGTTCTCTGTTGTATCCCCAGCAGTTGGTCTAGTGCTTGGTACCTAGGGGGCCCTTCATATCCAACCACGGAGTAAAGGACCTTCTACCAGTCTTCTTTCCTAAATCCCTGCTCTTTCCACTTTTCCACTTTCATTTTTGTTATTGTCCCTTTCTGCCACTTTGCTTCTTCTTCTATTGTCTGTGCCGTCATTTATGATATCAAAGTAACCCCATAGGAAATCTGGGAGGAAGTGACTCTTGGGGATATTTTGTGATAGTGTGCTCTGGATTGGATATAATTCTTGTGTTCTTCCAAGGGTCCATGTGTTAGGAGTTTAGTCCCCAGAGTGAGGTATTGAAAGATGGTGTGGACCTTTAAGAGGTAGGGTCTATGGGAGGGCCTTAGGTCATTGGAGATATACCTTCAAAAGGGATTAAAGTATTTTCTCATGGGTCTTTGGCTAGTTCTTGCAAAGGGGTTAATGTAAAAGGAGGAAGCCTAGCCCGACCTAGATCCCTGGTCTGAGATGTAACCCTTATTCCTACATGTATTTCCACAAAACCTTCTACCATCAACTGCCTTCATCAAAGGCTAAACCACATGTGCTGCCTAATCTTAAATGTTGGACCTGAGCCAGGCATGGTGGCACACGCTTGTAATCCCAGCATTTGGGAGGCTGAGACCAGAGGATCCGGGTTTGCAGCCAGCCTCAGCTATCTAGTGAGACCTGGTTTCAAAACTTAGTTCACAACTGAGTGAGACCTGGTTTCAAAATAAAGAATAAAAAATAGGGCTGGGGGTATAGCTCAAAGGTAGAATGCCCCTGAGTTCAATCCCCAGTACCGCAAAAGAAAAAAAAAAAATGTTGAACCTGTAGAACTGTGTGATAAATAAACCTCTTTTTCTTCATAAGTAGCTCACATCAGGTATCTCATTATGGTAATGGAAAGCTTACTAGTACGGAGTATTTAGTACTCTCTCAGTTGTACATTCTCTAACTTAATGATGTTCCCCACACACAGTTCATTCAGTGCTGCTTATGGAATTATTTATAAGCCCTGTGCTAGGCATGATGGGAGATAATAATGGCAGGCCAGCCTCTGCCTTCAAGAAGCTTTAAAAAACAATTATGTACAGAAAAGAAGAAAGAAGTTACATGTAAAGAGTTGTGAGAACACAGAAAGAAGCATTTGTTGTAGATTCTCAGGGATCAATGACAGCTTAATCAAAGGAGAAGATCTTTGAGCTGAGCTTTGAGAAATGAGTAGACTTCTCCGAGAAGAGGGAAGAAATAGAAGTTAAGGAAACTGAAAAGGCTTGTCTTTTGCTTCCCTTTTATAATAATTTCCTTTTGTGGATCTATCTGAACAGTAACAAATATTATGACTGTGTTCACTGGAAATTAATGTAAGTCCTACTCAGCTGCCCTCCCGTTTCCAGGATGTAACAAACAACATCATTTCCTTTACTTGGCACGTTCTCTTACTTTATAATCTATCAATCATGAAACATGATCACATAGGTGGAGGTACTTCATAAAATGCAAAGGACTACATAAAACAGGAGAAAGTGCGATGCAGAGGGAAGTTACAACAATTCTTCTTATGTACTTATATCTGCTACTACTTAAAAACCTTTTTACTTGATTTGTCCCACAGTGTTTCAGAACAAATCTTCATAACTCCATGAATTTTCCTGCAGTCATCTTTAGAGTGACACAGATTTATGCATGATCACCAGAAGCTTATTCTAAAAGAATCCATTCATAAATGACAGGATATCAGCATTACCTTTTTCTCAGCTTATTAAACAATATATATTATATGTGAATCATTATCATCAGTGCCTTAAGTTCAAGACCCATTATTTTTATATTAATAATTTACATTTGTACAAACATAACTTAAATATGACTTCATATATCTTGAGTCATGTAAACCCCAATATATAGGTGGTAATGCCTCATTTACAGATTAAAAAAAAGACACAAGGTTTGAAAGGATGAATGCCTTCCTCTAGCTGTAATTAATAAAGCGTAGTTGTTGGATCACCAGATATATTTAAGATTATAATTAACTTCTTAAAAGTATATTGTACCAGGCACAGAGTGCCCAATGGTAATTAGTTTAATCTTTGAATGAAAGCTTGGGTAGATTTCAGAAGGATGTAAATATATTGCCCTTGAGTTTACATTTTTTTTTCCCCAAAGCCGTCCTTTGTTCTTTTCATGTATATGTTGTTCATTAGTTAAGTAAGCACTTGGCGAAGGAGCCTTGCAGTCATTATTGATGCTTCTTACCTTGGGTTGTCATGAGGCTTATAAAAGGCTTCCATAGACATAATGTTGGAACAGTTCCTCTGGGCACCACAGAATCAAAAGCATTGGACTATTGACAAATTGATACCAGAAAAGAACTCTGAGACCTCTGGAGGAAAAGTACCTGGTAATTTTATAGTATAACTAATGGGAACTATACTGTGAAACTAGAAGGTTATTCCTGTGGTCATAGTCTGAAACAAACAAGGCAGCTCTCCAATGATGCTGGACTAGTCCATTCTCTTCCTCTCTCCTTCGCTTCTTTCTTTCTTTGTTTTTATGGATATCCATAATCAGCATAGGAAACCATTGGTAATGTCCTCATTTTCATTTTAAAATAATGTCAGGGAAAAAAAGACCTTAGCATCAAGTTCTAATAAAAATAATTTTAGGAAGCTGTAAAGTCATGCTGAAAATTAAATAGTTGTTAATCTATACGATAAAACCGTATCTATAAGAATTTTTTTCTGATATGCAAATTCTGCTTTTAAGAAATATTTTATTAGTGCATTGCAATTATACATCATAGTAGGTTCAATGTGATGAAAACACACATGCACACAGCTCTTGGTGTATTTCCCTCTACCTCCAACCCTGCTGCCTCCTAATCCATCCCCACAGGTGTTAGTGAAATTGGTAGTAATACCTTCACATTGCCAAAGCATGATTTGAACATTTTCCCTTCTTCAGTCCTCCCTTTTGTCCTCCTCAAATCTCTCCCCTATCCTTTATCTACTGCTCTACAGGTCTATCTCTATATTATTTAACATCTCTTATGTTTCCCATTATCTCTCTAAGTTCCACACATGATAGAAAACATACAATCCTTGATTTTCTGAGACTGGCTAATCTCACTTAGCATAATATTCCCTAGTGCCATTCATTTTCCTGCAAGTGATATAATTTTGTTTTTCTTTATGGCTGAGTAGAATTCTATTGTGTTTACATACTACATTTTCTCTATCCATTCTTCTATTGACAGATACCTGGGTTGGTTCTATAATTTAGCTATAGTGAATTGTGCTGCTATAAGCATGGATATATATGTATCCCTATAGTATTCTGACTTTAATTCTTTTGGAGAGATACCTCTGGATAGTAATGTTTTTCTCTCTTGATAGAAATTTCCAATACCTGAAACTTGATGGTTTGCTTCTGTTTATACCTGTTCATGAGCATTTCTGGTCCCGTGAAGAAAATAGAAATGGATACACTTTTTTAATGCATATTACATTTTAATGGACTCTAGGATAATATAATACAGTATAAACTTCTTAAATACTTAATAGCTTCTTAAATAAACTTCTTAATAGTGTATATTGTTTATATTTCAAAATTGCAAAAATATTTAAGAAAATGTCAATGTCATTCTAATCCTGCTTTTTTTCCCCAGAATTTAAGCAACTTTTTGTCTAATTGTAAGTACATACTGAAATAGCATATTTAAACTAAAATGATATTAAAGAAAAAAAAGCATCAATGAGCAATTTCAAATTCTTTCCTTTAAGCAAAAATCAGAGAAAAAATGGGGGAATGTTCTATTTTGGGGTTTTGATTCTCTTATCTTTTTTGCTGTTGTTATTCTTGTGGCAAAAACAGAAAACATGAGGTACAACCTTTTAAGAAATTTTTAGGTTATGACACAGTACTTTAAACTATAAGTTCGATGTTCAGCAGGTCTGTAGAATTTATTCATCTCATATATTTGAAACATTATATTGATTGAACAGCAACTCCTCACGTTCCTTCTTCCTCTTCCCCTGGCAACCACCACTTGCCTTTCTGCTTTTATGAGTTTGACTATTTTTGATTCCTCATATAAGTTGAATCATATAGTATTTGTCTAACAATTGGCTTATTCCACTTAACATTATGTCCCCCAGACTCATCCATGTTGTTGCACTTGGGAGAATTTTTCTTTCTTATGGCCGAATAATACTTCATTCACCAAAGACAACAAACTCAGTACTAAATATGTTTACAAATTATTATATTTTGAATTGCATCCTGGATGAACATGAGGACAAATACTTCATATGATTTTTTCATATCTATGATTTCCTTTCTTTTTGTCTTAGTCCTCCATACTGAAGACAGATTCATCAGTCTCTCAACCACAGAGGGCTGATTCTTAGCAACAAAATATAGAGAAACATTTTAAAATCATTTAATATTGTTTTGGTGCCCTCATGATAATTTGAGAAATTGATCAAATAGGTCACCAATTCAAATATTCACCATATGTTTCATAGGCTGAAATTTGCTGAGCCCACTAAGTCCTTCATGTGTAGTATGGGCTCCCATGTTCAACACATACCCACATTTCTTGGTATAGTAAAGATAAAATTAGCTGTTTCAGTTTCATATATACATGTACTATTAAACTTTATGGGCTTTGTATCCAACTCCATTTCCTTGAGTTTGTAGGTTTTATAAAGAATGGCAAGATTATTTTGGAGCCTCTTAATACATGGTGTAGACTTTTTTTTTGGTACTAGGGGTTGAACCCAGATTCTATCTCTATCTCCATGCTACATCCCCAGCCCTTTTAATTATTATTATTTTTTAATGTTTGAAACAGGTTTTCACTATGCTAAGTTGCTGAGTCTGTTCTCAAACCTGTGATCCTCCTGTCTCAGCCAGATGTTCTCCCCAATATGTGAAAGCTAGAAAATGGGGCATAGGAGGGACTCGAGAAAAAGGAGAAACCTTAGATGAGTGAAGAAGGTGACCTAACTGAGGGTGATGAGATGGGGGAAGAGGGAAATACCTCAGTGGACATGATATACATACAATATCAAAGTGCTGAGTATGGGAAAGAGGGAAAGGGGGAATAGAGCAGGAACTGGGGGAGCGCTCAATGAGTAATGTGTGCATGTATGCCTCTCTCACCCTGAACTTCATCAAGATGTATGATTACAATGCACTAAAAAAAAGTGATTAGCAGTCTTAATAATAAATCAACTAATTATAAGCAAAAATTATTGTTACCGATCATGCTAATAAAGATAATTGCTTAAATGGCAGATTTAATATCATTCAGATTAATAACTAGGCTCAAACTGATCATAATTATTGATGCTGATAATCAAAACTAGTTGCAAATAAATTAACCGAATAGACTATTTTGTATCATTTCTGTGTTTTATTTTAAAAGCAGCTATTATAGATCAGGTTCTGAAAACATATAAAAATTTATCGTTACCACTGCTAACCTCATAATCAAATATAGCACACATTTCTCATGGTAAAGGACATATTGAAGTTTTAACTTTTTTTTCTCTGAAACTCCTTAATAAGGGTAGGAAATTGTAGTAAGGAATCTCCATATCTCAATAACAGATGGGACTATTGTTACTTGTAGCATCATATAAACATTTAATGTCCCAACCCATGTTTGAATGAGACAAAATTTCATCAAGTTGAATCTAGACCTTAGTATGTGATGAAATCAGATTGACTGGTCTTATTTTATCAGGTCAAAACCAGATACTTTTTTAACATGATATTTTCTATGTTTTAAATTAATACCACACTCTATGCCCCTTTAAATATTTATTTATTTATTTATTTATTTATTTATTTATTTATTTATTTATTTATTTTTGCAGTACTGAGGATTGAACCCAGGGACATTATACCTCCAACCTACACCCCCAGTCCTATTTTTTTATTCTTTATTTTGATAAAGGGTCTCACTAAGTTGCGGAGGGCCTCACTAAGTAGCTGAGGCTGGCCGCGAACCTGGATCCTCAGGTCTCAGCCTCCCAAGACCTGGGATTACAAGCATGCACCACCAGGCATGGCTCTTTTAAATATTTAAAAATATAAACAACTGAGACCTGTTAATATTTAAAAATGCTCAATATTTTTCATTTTCCTCATTGTACATATATTTATTACATTTGCTAACTTTCTTTATCCATCCTGTCCCAGTTCTGAGTTTTGGACTTTGGTCCTTCCATCTCCTACAAACAGCTTTTTCTCTTCTCCCTGGTTGCCTTCTTCTTAAAGCCATTGGCAAAAGGCACTGAAGGAGGGACTTGAGGTTCAGGTTTTTCCTTTTTCAGAGAGCCTTGTTGATTGAAAGACATTAGGTAGCTCTGTGGTCCTGCAGCAGGCAGCAGACTCCCATGGTGTCCATGATGTGTTCCAGCAGGGGGCTTTGGGGCCTGTGCACAGCTCCGTGGGGGCCCTGTGACCACAGTGGTCCTCAGGATGGTCACTGTACACTGCTGCATTTATCACTCCAAACTCCAGTTCCCTGCCCCTCAGAGGTAGCTGCCCATCCATTCTCGGAAAACCCACAGTATTTCTGGAGACTCTCAAGTGACAATTATTAATCTTGTCCCAATTGACACAAGTACTGAAAACTAGAGTCACCACCAGTTTTCTAGCTTCACATTTACATTAGGACATAGAAGTATTTTTATCCACAGCCTGTGTTTGTTTACTTATTTATAAGGTAGGAGATGTAGGATTCTTTAGAACTGAAGATAACTTACTCCCAGTCTCTTGTGTCCCTTCCTCTCCCAATTTGGTAATTTAGTGTACATGCTCTTCATTCACTCTCATTGCTATAGGTCGTCAAACATTGTGCTTCTCCCTTATTTAATCATCAAATATGTGTATGACACAAGTGTTATGGTCATTGCTTTACACTAGAGAACCCTCAGTGAATGAGAGTCAAAGGGGGAAATCATTTTGTGGAACATTACAGAGCTACTGGAGGACTGAGGTGGAATTCACCCCAACCACCAAACCTGTACTCTCTGCCAGGGAATTTCTTGGGGACCCTTCTATGATATAACAACCCAAATAACTAGCTACTGTTATTGTCTCTACTTTTCAAATTAGGGGCACAGAAAAGTTAGGTAATTTCCCAAAGTCTCACAATTAGCACAACTCCTGCAGTCTGGTTTCTGACCTCTTATATTTAACCTGTGTACCTTAATGTGTGAAGTCAAGTTGCAGAAACTAAGACTTAACGTTGTCTTTATACTGTCACTAGGAAAGAAAAGCAACCACTAGTTTGGTTAAGATATTCTTGGAATGTGGCAGATGTTGGCTTTGCCTTTAAATCTGTCTTGAAAGGGAATCAAAGTTTAGTAGAATCGATCTGTTAAAGGGTTTGTCATAAATTATAAACCATTCATCCCATGTATCACTAGGGACTCTCATAAACATAAATTCACTAATGGACACTAGGAAAAGAACTAGCATTTTTAAAGCCATTGGTAATTAGAATTTTTATGATATAAGAAAATAGTTTTTCCTAGCACACTCTAAAATAGAGAATTAGTAGTGTCCTGCATTTGTTGTATTGTGAACTTGACTCTTGAGAATAACTGCCTTTGTAGAGAAATCACTTCATTCAGAAGAGGGGAATTTTTTGTTTCCAGATTGGTGAGAGATTGGTACAGGAGAGCTTGATAATAAATTAACTGGTCTACAAGAACATCATAATGACTCTGTAGTAGGAAGGGAATCATACTTCACTTTCAAACCACTATGTGATATTTGCCAAAGAATCATGTAGCAGTGCTTCAAGGATTTATTCAGATATACCTAGCCAGGATATTTTTGGGGTATTTGTATTCAATGTACTTTAAAGCCTCTTCATAATTCATGATTCTAGCAGTATTTTCTATTTTACGTTTTGTTCCTTTTTCCTTTTGATTCCCTGTCCCCCATCCAGAGTCACATACAGACTAGTATCTGGGATATAGAAAGACTAGGGTTTCTTTAGAAATCTCCATTTCAAAAAACTCAGTTAAAAAGGGTTGATGTTTCTCTTTTTCAGTAATAGATAAATTGGATAAGCTGATATATTTTGCTTGGCCCAGGGAAGGAGTAAAAGATTGGGCCAAAGTTTCTTTGACAAGTATGACCCACCACACTATGCTTTGTCTGAAAAACTATATGTCAAACCCAGTATCTTTTAATTGTGCCCTAGCACATCTCATACCTTGGAAGTGAAAATTTAACATCTTTCTGGATCTTAAGAGAAGACCATACTCATCTGATGAAAGAAGTGTAAAATGTTTCAAGAAGTTCTTACTTATATCAGCTAAATACAGCGAGAAAAAAAAAAAAAAGCTGTAGCTCTTTTCTTCTTGTCCACCATTCTAAGACAGATAGATGAACAAATCTTTTATTTATTTATTTATTTTTTATTGTAATAGTTCATGCTTTGTATGTATACATCTTTGTTAGGTATGAATTGATAGAGACAAATGTGCACACATTTCTCATCTGACCCCTTCTCCAATTCCCACCCCGCTCCCTCGCCCTCCCTCCCTTTCAAGTTCAGTTCAGTTCAGTGAGTGACCTTGATATAATTGTGTAAGTACATCATGTGCCTTAGGATGCCCTCCCCTCCTCCTCGCCCCGTCCATCCCCTTCGGTTAAATCAACTTCTTTGTTTATCGAGGGTCTCTACTTTTTACATCTGGGGACCCTCTTATGCCCCATCTTCTCCCTAACATCCGCATATTAGAAAGAACATATGCTTCTTTACTCTTTGTGACTGGCTAATCTCACTTAACATAATGTTTTCCAGTTGTATCCATTTCCCTGCAAAGAACATGATTTTGTTCTTCTTTATGGCTGAGCACAATTCACAATAGCCAAACTATGGAAGCAGCCACTGATAGATGAATGGATTACAAAACTATGGGATATGTACACAATGGAATTTTACTCAGATGAACAAATCTTAAGCATTAAAAGATTTCACACACACACAGAGTGAGAATTTTTTCTTAGTCTTAGAAGAGAGATTTGAGTTTTAGAATTTCTTTTTCTAAATGGAATTTAAACTCCATCAGAACTCTCTGATCTTGATTAATGTCACTATTGGGATTAGAAAGTTGAGTCCTGTTCAGGATTAATGTGGCATGAAATGTAAGGTGTACTATATCCCACTTCAGAAAGATATGTCTGCGATATTTTTATTTAATCTTGAAATTTCAGTCTTCTAAGTAAACAGAAACTATCAATTTACTCCAGTCCCTAACCAGTGTTTTATTTAAGTAGTATATGGAGTAGAATCATATTTTTGTGTTTAATCATTGCCACTTATTGAGTGTCTATTTGGTACCACATTTTGTTTCTGCTGTTTATAACAACCATGCAAAGTATCTATTATTGTCCCCAGTTTGTAGATGGAGACATTGGGTCCCAGAAGTTCAAGAACTTGTCCACGTCCACGGACACACTGCTGATGTTTGAGCTGAGTCCCTTGCTCTTTCCATTGTGGAATGCAGCATCTGGGTTGAATGTTTGCCTATTGGTTTTTTTCCCCCCCTTTTCCCTAAGATGCCTATCTTCTTGCATATTTGATTTTTGTTTGTTCATTTGCTTGTTTTCTTGTCTTCCTTCTTCTCTATATCTTGTTATTCTTGTTGTTGTTACTGGAGATTGAACCTAGGGACATTCTACCTCTAAGCTGTACCCCCAGCCCTTTTTTATTTTTATTTTTTTTACTTTGAAATAGGGTCTTGCTAAGTTGCTGAGGCTGGCTCAAAGCAGAGATCTCCTGTCCCAGCCTCCCATATACTGAGATTACAGGGATGTACCACCACGCCTGGCTCCCTGGCTCTTTTTTGGAAGTTCTTCTGTTCCTCTGTAGAAACTATAAGACTATTTTTTGGTGAAACTTTCTCTGAACACCCTTCTCCACCAAGATTGAGTTTTATGACTTTCCAACATATTCCCATAACATCTAGGCCTATGACCACACTTCCTACACTGTACTATGATCTCTGTTTTGTTAAGTAACTCACTTGTTAGGTTAAGGATCTTATTCTAAGCTCCACAGTAGAACCTCCTAGGGTATTTTAAAGAAATGCCAGTGACCTACCTTTAGAAATGAGAATCACAGATTTTTTAAAATTATCTCAGAAATTTAATGCAAGTTGAAGGTTGAGAATTTAGCTTATAAATTCTTCAAGGGCAAGAATAATTCATCCCTCTTTCCAGAATTTAGTACCATCTCTAGTATGTAACAGATACTTAGTAAATAATCATTGGCAGAATGAATAAATGAATGAATTTTAAAATTATAACTTATGATTTTTAAAATATTTATTTATTTATTTGACCAATATATGATTGACAAATGCATGAATACTGGAATACCATCAAATACTGAACAGCAATTATAGTATTGGCTTCAAATTCAGCTAGTGCTTTCTGATTTCCACAACCAAGCTATGCTTCCCTAGTGGAGCTCAGCCCAGTGGTTCTTCTAGAATGCTTTCTGGAGCTCTAAACTCAAGAAAAAGCGACTTATTTATTTATTTATTTATTTATTTATTTATTTATTTATTTATTTATTTATACTGTTGATTGAACTCACGGGCATTCTACCTCTGAGCTATACCCCCAGCCCTATTTTTTATTCTTTATTTTGAAACAGGGTCTCACTAAGTTGTGGAGGGCCTCACTAAGTAGCTGAGGCTGGCTGCAAACCCGGATCCTATGGTCTCAGCCTCCCAAATGCTGGGATTACAAGCGTGCGCCACCACGCCCGGCTGAAAAAGCAACTTATTGAAAAAAATAAAGTTTAACAATAGTGCAATCAGAATGTGAGATTTCTTTGCAAATCTGCCTGGGTTTTGGAAGGACCTTTACCTATTAGTATGCTATATCCGGGTCAAATTTTGTATCAGAAAGCAAGGCATTTTAGAATTCAACAGTCTGAAAAAGGATACTGGCACTAGCACACAGCAGGCTACTGCCTTGGGCAACTTCATAGGAGAAATTGATTGTTTCCCTAGGTAGCCATCAGGATATTACTAGATTTCTCAAAGCCATAGGACTGTAAGCAGGGTTTTCAGGACTGATATATCCTTCAGGTCTCATTTCAATGGCAATCAATGTTCATAGTCCTTCCAAAGCAGTGGAAGACATACTGGTATAATTAATGTCACTGAGGTATTATTTTCCCTTTTGCTTTCTGTTTTTTTTTCCCCTAAAAAAGTTAGGAAAGTTATAAGACAGATGTCTTATATGAAAAGCTACTACATAACTTGAAACAAAAGGCTAGTGTCTAGTAATAGTGGCATATTGAGGGGGCAGTGAGTAAATTGAAAATTCCAGACTCATTTACCATAGGTGTGGTGAGAACCAGAAGTAATTTTAAGGCCAGTTTGCTGAAGATTCATAAATTTGTCAGTTGGTTATGTCTCTGCATAAGATCATAAGTAATTTTAGTGTTGACAAGTACAAATTCTTGCTGGGGGCTATATGAAATTAAATTCAGCAATTCAGTACAAATCAATAGCTACTTGTTGGCAGCCCACTATTTTACATCTGGACATTTAGAGGAGAAGAAAGTTAAGTCAAGGTTCCTACCTTCAAGGAACTTACTATTGGGAAGGAAAACTGCAGATTTTGATTATGAAATAAAATCTATTAATAATAGAGGAGATTGTTTTAAGAAAAGTTAAATGTTTTTCTCATCCCTATGAATACTTTTTTTTATTTCCATTCAACTACTCTGTACAGCTCACTTAATAAGGGAGGTGTGGAAAAATATGATATGCACATTTTCTGTGCTTGAAATTATAATAAAAATTATTGTGCATGTCCACAGCCACGAAGGGCATAGCTTGGCTCTATCTGAATCCAAGAAGCTTTGGAGGAAGAATTTCACTGAAGTAGCCCTTATAAATAAGTCAGTTGTATTGATCCCCAACTAAAGAATCCAAGGATTGCCTATACTCATTGGTTTAGCAATGTGCAAATCTTAACCTCAGTGTTAAGTGCATTAAATGACAGGAATAAAATGCATGTATATTTGCAATACAGTTTAGGAATGCTATGTTAATTATTTGAATTAGAATATATTTCAGTGCTTTTAATGGTGAAGTATAGTCTCACATCATAATGCAGTTCATAGTGGTATTGACATGTATATACCCAGCAGATGGTAAGCTTTCCACCGGCTCCCTCCCACTCCCCACTTTCCCCCTACATGATATGGAGATTGGCATAGACGTTCTCAAATATGTACACCATCTCAATGGAAGTATTTCCTTTGTTAATTAATTAACTTATTAATTAATCCCACCACCACCACCTCCCTTCCTTGACTGGAGTTTCTTCTCCATTATCTGAAGTCCCTCTTATTTTCCAGTTACTCCCTAGCTTGTCCATATGAGAGAAAACATATAACCCTTCACTTTCTGTGACTGGCTAATCTCACTTAACATAATGTTCTCCAGGTCCATTCATTTTCCTGCAAATTACCTTATTTTTTCTACTGTATTGCTGAGTAGAATTCCATTGTGTGCATATCCTATAATTTGCAATCCATTCATCTGTTGATGGACACCTGGGTTGGTTCCATGATTTGGCTCTTGTGTATTGTGCTGCTATAAACATGGACATAAATTTTGAAAATTGGCAGATTAAATGCAATGCTGCACCACATTGGGAAATTCACTAATATGGATAAACAGAATATAATTTTTCACAACCTGTGTTTTCAGTTTTTCGCTTCTATTTGCCATACCTAGATTGCCTGCAATGCTGCATTTCCTCCTAACTTTTTCTTCATTCACTCAGTCCTTTCTGCCACTTGCCAATTGGTGCCTTTTTCTCTTTTACCTCAGAATGTACATAGTCTAAGGCACAGTTTCTGATCCTTGCCACAATGGGCAATTGGGGCAAGATGATTTCCTGTTGTAGGTGGCTAACCTATGCATCATAGAATGTGGAACAGCACAGTTGGCTTCTTTGATGGCAAGATGCACACATGTTCAGTTTTGACACACTACAAACATCTCCCGGTATTACCAAATATCCCCTGTCAGGCAAAAAGGCCCTAGTTGAGACATGCATCTCAGTGAACTTCCTCAATATTCTTCCTCAGTCTCCCCTCCCTTCATAGCTGTGATTTTAATTCTTCTAAAGCATTAGTTTAGGGAACATGTCACTTTATGCTTCCAAACTTTCAGTAAGTCCTTACCCTAATGTTCAAGGTCCTCTGTGTTTTTAAAGTTTCATTTTAGCAAAGCATTACATGCACAAGCTAACAAAAGAGTATAGAAGATCTTGGAAGAGCAAGTCACCTGCCCTACTCCTCCTCTCATATCCAAGCAGAAACTTAAAGAATGGGGCGGGTTGGGGAGGGTTCTGGATTACTTCTAGCAGGTTTTTCTATAGACCTAGATATATCTGTACTTCTCTTGTTCAGCTTAATAGCTTTAGGCAATGCCGCCTGCTGCTCTGTTTTAAAAATTATGTTATAGCGTAATTATATACTTTGTCTTTTTCCCTCTGGTCCTTCCATTTTTTGATATTTAATTGATATTTGTAGTCCTTCATGGTAATCTTTCAGAAATAATCTACTATTGTTCAGGAGACTTTCAGGACTGCAGTGGTACACTCCTAGGAGCTGGGCTGCACAGGGAACCCAGTTGGTAATATCTTTCCACCCTCCAGCTCAGTGAGTGGAAAGCTCCTCTGCTTCATATCCCACTTATGGCCAGCTATCTTCTCATTTAGATTATAATGCACAATGCTGAGACTTTCATTCTGCCTGGAAAATACAACCAAATCTTATGTGCCTTATTCTCAGGTTGATTGTTTAAGTAGAAGGCTACTAAATCGAATTTACATTATTAGGACTATGCAAGCATTTTTCAACACCAGGTCAAGCACAGAGCTGTAGCCCTCTTTTCCATTGGTCCAATGCTATCATCCTTGGCATGAGCTGAAAGAGAATGATCAATGTCAATGTCAGAGGAATTATTTTTTCTTCATCTTTCATCTGTGAAAACTCAAACCATATTTTATATTGATTCATAAATAGTCCATATCTTTTTGTGAAGTTTATATTTGCTTTCTTTATCTCCCTTCTTTCCTTCCTTCCTTCGTTCCTTCCTTCATTCCTTCCTTCGTTCGTTCCTTCCTTTGTTCCTTCGTTCCTTCCTTCGTTCTTTCCTTCCTTCCTTCCTTCCTTGTTCCCTTCCTTCCTTCCTTCCTTCCTTCCTTCCTTCCTTCCTTCCTTCCTTCCTTCCTTCCTTTCCTTCCTTCTTCTTTCTTGTACTTGGGGTTGGACCCAGAGGCATTCTAACTCTAAGCTACATCCCTAACGTGATTTTGTTTGTTTTGAAACAGGATCTCGCTAGGTTTTTCAGTCTTACTAAGTTGCTGAGGATGGTCTTGAACCTGTGATCCTCCTGTCTCAGCCTCTCAAACACTGGGATTACAAGCATGCATCACCTTACCTGGCTTGTTTGACTATTTTTCTTCATTATATTCTCACATTCATCATGTTATATCTCTTTCCAGATATTCCAAATCCATTCCTGGGGCTTTTCTTCATTGTTCTTCTATGTATGACCCACAGTTTTCTAGATCCTATGTCTTTCTTAGTTATCTTCATTTTACAAGGGCATAGGTTCAGGTAACTTACAAAGACAAAGTATATGAGAATTGAACTTTCCCCACATCCTTGTATAATGAAAAATGTAGTCTATTCTACCCTCCACTTGATCAATAAATTGGGCATAGAATTCTAAGTTAAAAGTAGTTTCCTTCACAATTCAAAAGGTGCAGCTCCCCTCAGTGCTACTGAAAAAATTTATTTTCCCCTTGTCTAGGTGAGAAACCTTTTCTTTTGTATTATATTTATCTAAGGTAGGTCTTGGTGTGACATACAGCCTCCAAATCTTACTGGCTTGTAACATGTTAGCTGTGGGTTGTCTTGGGCTTAGTTTCATGTGTCATCTTAAGAATAGGATCTACCAATGGACAGATCCTATCTGGGAATGCTCATGTGTTGGCAAGACAAAGGAGCTATGGGATTAACATGTAGACATATTGATAGTTAAAGCTGCCTGAGCATAGTATATATGATTTTCATTCATATTTCAAGCTAGTCCTATACCTTAGCCTGATAGTAATGGAGTAGGAAACATTCCCTCTAAGCTTCTTCCTCCTCTAGCTCTACCTTTCCATAAAAACCAAAACAAAACAAAAAACCAGGCAGGGCTCTGGGAGATGTGCCCTATAAAAACGGACAGTGAATAAATATAATCAACAATATAGTGTGCCATACTTGTGAGATATTTTGTGACATTTGCTTTATTCTTGGTCTTATGAAAATTCATGATGCTATAGCCAGATGATTCTTTTATCCATTTATTATATGGGGCCCTTGGTGGATCCTCTCAATCTATAACTATCATATACTTCTTGTGGGAAAGAGTTTTTGATTATTGTTTTAATAACTTCTCCTTCCTATTCTTTACTCATTCTTCCTTGAAGGCAAAACATCTGAATTACTTTTACATTTATCTTCTCTTTACTTTTAGTAATATATTCTGTTGCTTATCTTTTTTCCCTGATACTCCAAAAATTTATTTCAATAGATTCTTTAAAAAGTATAATAATAAATTACTATTTTAAAATATTTAAGATAGTAAACTTTATGTTGTTTGATCAATTAAATTCTTTAAAAAATATTTCATTAGTGTGTTGCAACTATACATCATACTGAGGTTCAATGTCATTAAAATCTGCATTTACACAGCTCTTGTTTTTCCATCCATATCCCACTCTGCTCCCCCCCATTCCTCCCCACTTAAGTTAGTCAAATTGGTGGTAATGCCTTTATACATTACCATAGTATTATTTGAACTTTTTTCTTCCCTAATCCTACTTTTCCCTCTCCCTAACATCCTCCCCCAGTCCCCTTCCATTAGTCTTCAAGTCTCTCTCCACTTTATTTAAAATCCCTTATGTTTCCTATTTTCTATCCAACTTCTACATCTAAGAGAAAATATACAACTCTCAACCTTCTGAGATGGGCTGATCTCACTAAGCATAATATTTTCTAGTCCCATCCATTTCCCTGCAAGTGGCATCATTTTGTTCTTCTTTATGGCTGAGTAGAATTGCATTGTGTTAACATACCACGTTTTCTTTATCCAATCCATTTATCTGTTGATGGGCAATAGGAGCTCTTATGCACTGTTGGTGAAATTGTAAAGTAGTACAACCACTATGGAGATCAGTTTGAAGGTTCCTCAAAAAATAGGAATGGAATCACCATATGACTCAGCTATACCACTCCTTGGTATCTTTCCAAAAGAATTGAAGTCAGATTACTATAGTGATATATTTATACCCATGTTTATAGCAGCACAATTCATAATAGCCAAATTGTGAAACCAAACCAGGTGTCCATCAACAAAGTACTATTTTGATCATTTTTTTCTCAAAATATTTTGTTCTTGTCTTATGAATATGAAACATTCTTGAAACTCTCTGAGTAGACTTCCTGGATATTCTAATATTCTTTTCAGGTTTCTGAATTTCAGAGTGAACTTTTCTGTTTGTTTATCTTGGTTCTCTTTTCAAGAGTTTGTTTCTTTAAATGTACTTTTATTGGTATATTATATATATATAGTTTCACATCATAATGTAAATTATGTAGACAATGACATACATGCACACAGCACTTGGTGCCCCCCCCACCCCGCCTACCCACTTCCCCCCTTCCCAATATAAAGTACTGAGATTGACATTGGTTCCCTTCCCTTAGACCACCTCCCTGGCTCCACTGAGGATTCTCTTCCATTTTCTGGAGTCCCTCTGGTATCCCAATTACTCCCTAGCTTGTGCACATTAGAGAAAACATATAACCCTTCACTTTCTGTGACTGGCTTGTCTCACTTAACATAATGATCTCCGGGTCCTTCCATTTTCCTACAGATGACATAATTTGGTTCTTCTTTATTGCTGAGTAGAATTCCGTTGTGTGTATTTTCCATAATTTTGTAATCCATTCACCTGTTGATGGATACCTAGGTTGGTCCCATAATTTGCTATTGTGAATTGTGCTGCTCTGAACATGGATATGCATATATTACTGTGGTTCTTTGGTTTCAAACTCCTTGGAAAAATACCCAAGAGTGGTATAGTTTTATCATATGGTAGATGGATTCCCAGTTTTCTAAAGAATCTCCACAGGGATCTCCATAGCAGCTGAACTACTTTGCAATCCCACTAACAGTGTAGAAGAGTCCCTATTTCCACACATCCTCACCAACATTTATTGTCTGAATTCTTGATGATTACCATTCTGATTGGGGTTAGATAGAATCTTGGTGAAGTTTCGGGCTGCATCTCCCTAATTGCTAATGATGTTGAGCATTTTCCCTCATATCTATTGGCCATTTGTATCTCTTCTTTTGTGAAGTGTCTATTGAATTTAATTTCCCATTTCTTGAATGAGTTATTTATCTATTTTTTTTAGTGTGAAGTCTTTTAAGTTCCTTGTTTATTCTAAATATTAGTACTCTGTCAGAGGGATAGCTTGCAAAGATCTTCTCCCACTCCATGGGCTTTCTCTTTAGATTCTTGATGGTTTCCTTTGTTGTGCAGGAACTTTTTAGTTTATGTCATTCCACTTATTAATTCTTGTTTTAATTTCCTGAGCTTTGGAGGTCTTGTTGAGGAAGTTTCTACCTGTGCCTATATGTTGGAGTGTTGAACCTATGCCTTCCTCTAGTAGCTTCACAGTCTCTGGACTAACTTCCACGTCTTTGATCCATCTTGAGTTAACTCCTGTGCAGTGTGAGAGATAAGAATTTAGTTCCATGTTTCTACAAATGAATAACCACTTTTCCCAACACCATTTGTTGAAAAGGTTGTCTTTCCTCCAGTGTATGTATTTGGCACCTTTGTCGAAAATCAATTGCTATAAGTGTGTGAATCTGTTTCTGTATCTTCAATTCTGTTCCATTGGTCTATGTGCCTGTTTTTGTGCCAGTATCATTTTTTTTATTACTATACCTCTGTAGTATAATTTGAAATTAGGAATTATGATGCCTCCTGCATGATTCTTATTACCGAGAATTTCTTTGACTATTCTGGGTCTTTTGTTTCTCCATATGAAATTTATGACTGATTTTTCTAGGTCTATGAAGAATGACATTGGTATTTTGATAGGGATTGCACTGTCTGTAGATCACTTTTGGTAGAATGGCCATTTTGATAATATTTATTCTGCCTATCTAAGAGAAAAGGAGATCTTTCCATCTTCTAAGACCTACAATTTTTTCTTTAGTGTTTTATAATTTTCATTGTAGAAGTCTTTTTCCTCCTTGGTTAGGTTTATTCCTAGGTATTCTATTGGTTTTGAGGTTATTATGAATGGAATTATTTTCTGGATTTCTTTCTTAATAGATTCATCATTGGCTGATTTTCTTGAGGTTAATTTTGTATCCCACTACTTTGCTGAATTTTTAAGTCAGCTCTAGTAGTCTTTTGGTAGAGTTTTTGTGTCTTCTAGATATAGAATCATATCATTTGTAAATAAAGATAATTTTAATTCTTCTTTTCCTATTTGAATCTCTTTGATATCCTTCTCTTGTCTTATTGCTCTGGCAATAGACTTAAGGACTAAATTGAAAAGGAGTGATGCTACTGGGCATCTTTGACTTGTTCCTGATTTTAAAGAGAATTCCTGCAGTTTTTTCCATTCAATATGATGTTGGCTTTGGGTTTATTGTATATTATGTTCCTTTCATTCCAATTTTCTGCAATATGAATATACTCTTGAGTGAGTGTATCATTCAGTCTCCATTTATTTATGTAATTTATTTTGTTCTTCCTGTTGTTTATTTCTGCTTTAATTCTGTTGTGATCTGAAAAGATTCAGGGAATTATATTACATCTTTTGAATTTACTGGTGCTTGCTTTGTGGCCCAGGATGTGGTCTATTTTGGAAAAGGTTCTATGGGCAACTGAGAAGAATGGATGTTGGATTTTGTCAAATGCCTTTTTAGCATCTATTGAGATGATAATGTGATTTTTGTTCTTAGTTCCATTTATGTGGTGAATAATATGTATTGATTTGCGTATGTTGAACCAGCCATGCTTTCCGGGGGGATAAAACCAACTTGGTCATGGTATATAGTTTTGTTTATTTGGTTTTGAATGCACATGGCTAGTGTTTTGTTTAGATTTTTTGCATTTATGGTCATCAATGATATTGGTCTGTAATTTTCTTTTCTTGAGAGATCTTTATTTGGTTTTGGTATTAATGTGATACTGGCCTCATAGAAGGAGTTTGGAAGAATTCCATCTCTTTTGATTTCATGGAATAACTTGTGATGTATTGGGTTTAGTAAAAATTTTGTAGAATTCAGTTGGAAATCCATTTGGACCTGGGATTTTCTTTGATGGCAGACTTTTTATTGCTGTTTCTATTTTTTTTTGCTTCCTTTGGTCAGTTTAGGTTTTCTGTATACTCTTGGTTCAATTTAGGTAGGTTGAAGTGTCTTGAAATCTGTCAATCTCTTCTATGTTTTTCAGGTTATTGTAATATAAGTTTTCAAAATAGTTTGTGATAATCCTCTGAATTTCTCCATTGTCTATGGTGATGTCTCCTTTTTCATTAATTATTTAATAATTTGGGTTGATTCTCTCTTTCTTTTGGTTAGGTTGACTGGGGTTTTCTCAATCTTGTTAATCTTTTCAAAGAACCAGCTTTTTGTCTTATTGATCCTTTATATGTTTTTTTATTCTCTATTTCATTGATTTCTTCTCTGATTTTAATTATCTCCTGACCCTGACGTCTGCTGGCTGTGGGATAAGATTGTTCCTGTTTTTCTAGGCCCTTGAGGTGTGTCATTAGGTTATTTACTTGGTGATTTTCTGTTTTTCTTATGTGGACACTCAGTGGTATAAATTTTTCTCTTAATACCACCTTAAAAGTGTCCCATAGATTTTGGTATGTTGTGTCTCTATTTTCTTTTAATTCCAGGGATTTTTAAATTTCTTCCCTTTTTTCTCTTCTGATTCAGTCCTCATTCAAGATTGTATCATTCAGTCTCCATTTATTTATGTAATTTCTTTTGTTCTTCCTGTTGCTAATTTCTCCTTTAATTCTGTTGTGATCTGAAAAGATTCAGGAAATTATATTACATCTTTTGAATTTGCTGGTGCTTGCTTTGTGGCCCAGAATGTAGTTTATTTTGGAAAAGGTTTTATGGACAACTGAGAGGAATGTGTATTCAGGTGTCGCTGGTTGTAATATTCTGTATATTTCTATTAGGTCTATTTGGTTTATAGTGTTCTTTAAGTCTGAAGAGTCTTAACTCATCTTTTGTCCAGAAGATTGATCTAGTGGCATTAATGATATGTTGAAGTTTTTCAATATTATTGTATTTGGGTCTATTTGAGACCTGATATCCTGTAGAGTTTCTTTTACAAACATAAGTGCACCCACATTTGGGGTGTAAATGTTTATTATCACTATCTTCTTGTTGGAATGTTCCTTTTGTTAATAAGAAATGCCTGAGCCAGGCATGGTGGCTGGCCTGGTATGATGGCTCATGCTTGTAATCCCAGTACTTAGGAGGCTGAGACCAGAAGATCTGGGTTTGTGGCCAGCCTCAGCTACTTAGTGAGGCTCTCTGCAACTTAGTGAGACCCTGTTTCAAAATAAAGAATAAAAAATTGGACTGGGGATATAACTTGGAGGTAGAATGTACCTAAGCTCAAACCCCAGTACCACAAAAAACAAAAACAAAAACAAAAATAAAAGCAAAGGAAATGTACTGCTTTGTCACTTCTGATGTGTTTTAGCTTAAAGTCTGTTTTGTTGGATATGAGCATTGCTATCACTGCTTGTTTTTGGTCTCCATTTGCATGTTACATCTTTTTCCATTCTTTCACCATTAGCATATGGATGTCTTTGGCTTTAAAGTGAGTTTCTTGCAAGCAACATATTGTTGGATTATGTTTTTTAATCCACATTGCCACTCTATGTCTTTTATTTGGGGAGTTAAGACCTTTGATATTCAGTGTTATTATTGAAATATGATTTTTGCTTCCTGTCATTTTACAGTCTATTTTCTGTTTCATGTAGTGTTATTTTTTTCTTTGCTTAGTTGCCCACCTTGTAGAGTTCACCTCTTCTCTGGTTCTGGAATTTGCTGCTTTTTTCTTCTTTGTAATTTATTTCTTTTAGTATTTTCTCTAGTTCTGGCTTGGAAGTTATGGATCCTTTAAGTTTCTACTTGTCTTGGAACATTTTTATTTATCCATCAGTTTTGAATGATATCTTTGCTGGAGATAGCAGTCTTGGTTGGAAGTTGTCTTCTTCCAAGATCCTGAGGACTTCATACCAGTCCCTCCTGGCATTCATGACTTGGGTTGAGAAGTCTTGAGTGAGTTTTATTGTTTTGCCTCTGAATGTTGTCTATTCTTTTGTTCTCACTGGTTTTAAGATTCTTTCCTTGGCCTCTATGTTAGTCATTTTTTATTATTACATAGCATGGGGAAGTCCTTCTTTGATCTTGTCTTAACAGTGTTCTGTATGTTTCCTGTACATGGATATTCAAGTCTTTTTCTATGTTTGGAAAGTGCTCTGAAATTATGTCTCTGAAAAGGTGTCTGATACCCTTGGTTTGTGCTTCTAGACCTTCTTCAGTGCCTTTTTTTTTTTTTTGAGGTACTGGGGATTGAACTCAGAGGCATTCTACCTCCAAGCTATACCCCCAGCCCTATTTTTTATTCTTTATTTTGAAACCGAGTCTCACTAAGTTGCAGAGTGCCTCACTAGGTTGTTGAGGCTGGCCACGAACCCGGATCCTCTGGTCTCAGCCTCCCGAATGCTGGGATTACAAGCTTGCGCCACCACGCTTCTTCTTCAGTGCCTTTTATCTATAAGTTAGGACATTTCTTATTGTCCCATATTTCTTGGACGTTTAGGTTGTGTTGTTGTAATGTCTTCTGTATATTGGTGACTGCTTTCAGTTTTTAATGAACTTTCTTCCAGGAGTGATACTCTCTTTTCCATATGGTCTGGCCTGTGAGAGTTGGTTTCTATTGTGGTCTTCAATTTAATTATTGACTCCTTCATTTCATTCAAAACTTCTTTCTAGTTCTTTCTTAAAGCCTCAATTTACTCCTTCATTTGCTATATACTTTCTTTGAGGTCTTTCATTATATTGAAGAACAAAATTTGAAATTCTCCTTCTTGCATTTCCTGCAAATCAGTATTAGTAAACTCCCTTGTTTTTGAGCTGTGGAAGTTTATTGTTTCCTCTCTGTTCCTCATTCTCATATTTTCAATGTTCTCAGTTTTGTGTTTCTGTTGTCTCAGCATCTTCTTCCTCTTTGCATATGTGTCCTGTGTCTATTTGTTAACCTTTATAATAAGGTCTATGCTGGGGGTATATATGTGCCTTTACCAATCTGACTCATATAATCTAACTTTTGAGTTTATCCCCCAGAGTCTCTTTAACTAGATATAGTTCTTAGTGTGGGCAAATAGAAGTCTCTGATTGGCTTTAGGCTGCTGTGCTCTCCAAGCCCAAAGTTCACAGGGTTAGATACTATGATGTTGTGTTCAGAGTGTGCAGCCTGCTGGTTGGAACTTAGTGTGCCTCAGAAACTACTGCTGTTCTGCTGATTGTGAGCCTGTGATACTGCAGAGCACTGACCTTTGGCCTCTGTGGTCAGTGGGCTTACGCTTAGCAAAGCTAGTGATTGCTATGTTCCGAGCTTGTTGTCTGTCTCGCTGGTCTTTGATAGCCCCTGCACACTGTCCCTGATTGGTTTGTTATGATCACATGAGGTACTTTCAGTAACTAGCATGCATGCATGCCAGTCACAAACTCTGCTGGTGGAGAAAGTGTTGAGTTCCCCGCCTGTAGCTGTGATCAAGTGAAACCCTTCCAAGTTCCTGGCCTCTTGCCATGGCTTGGCCAAGATGGTGCTGCTGCCGCTCTTTGCCCAAGGTCCAAGGCCCAAGGTCTGGCAGGGAGATATTGCACAGTTCCATGCTGGGGGTTTGGGTGGCTCAGTTCCTTAGCCCTACGGATACCACCATTGCCCTAGGCAGCCCCAATCACAAGAGCCCTTGCTGGCCTCCAGCACTGGCACTTGCAGTTCCCAAAGCAGCAAGTTTGCTGCTTTCTGAGCTTGCAACCCATTAGACTGAGCTATTTCCCCCCAGACACCATGGGTGGATGTCCTGTGGTAATTCCTAGAGACCCTATAAAGGGCTCGACAAGGGCTGCAGACTTCTGTTACCTGCTGGAATGTCTCTAGGGGCTATCTGCTAATTCATGTTTCTGCTGGGTCTGATAGTAGCCTCCACCCCCACCTCTGAAGGAGTGATTTGCAAAGTCTCAGATCCAGCAAGTCGATTTCCTTGCTACCCAAGTCCTGTGGCTGTGCAGGGCAATTCTCCGTTGGGACGACTTGTTGACTTATGGTCTTCATGAATGCCGGTCCAGATTGCTGCCAGAAGAGATGGGTTCAGCTGCAGTCACAGGGTCCAACTGGGTCATCTGGTCTGCAGGGTCCCCGTTGAGTTGAGCTTGGAGCAAAATGTCAACTGTTTTCAGTGATGGTCTGTAGTCACTGGCCTCACAACAATCCACAGATTCTTCCTGGAGGTCTCTGGGAGTTGCAATGCCTGCAGCTGCCAGCTTGGCTAAGATGGCTCCACTGCTGCTGCTGTAGGTCTCCATTCACCAGGTGAAATGCATGGAGCTCTTTACAATCCTCTGCTCTTCTAGTTCTGATACCACTGCTTTTCAAAGAAATGTCACCAAATCCCTACTCTAAAGGTATTTATTATATTTAATTTTTATTTATTTATTTATATTTTATTTTATTTTTTTTTGCTGGGAGTGGTGGTGCATGCTTGTAATCCTAGTACTTAGGAAGCTAAGACAGGAGGATTGCAGGTTGGAGGCCAGCCTCTGCTACTTAGTGAGGCCCTCCACAACTTAGTGAGACCCTGTTTCAAAATAAAGAATAAAAAATAGGTCTGGGGCATAGCCTAGAGGTAGAATGCCTCTGAGTTCAATCCCCAATACCTCAAAAAAAAAAAAAAAAAGAATTAATGCAAAGCTATGTTATGTGTATTTGACATAATTCTCAACAGGTTTCATTATCTGAATGTTTTCTCCAAAATTAAAACTTAAAAGCCACAAAACCAAAATGCAAAGGTGGTCCATTAATTTCTTAGTGTGACAACAATTACATATGGCCATGTCCTAAGAAGGGTAGTATGTGGTATCACCTGTTTCTTTTATTTTAATGTGCCTTTATTGGTGCATTATAGTCTCATCATAATGTAAATCATGTTGACAATGACATACATGCTGTATGTGAGCCCCCCTACCCCACCTTCCCATTTCTCCTTTTTCCCAATCACCTGTTTCTAATGGCATAGAATTTACAAAGTGTTTCAAGTAATATTCATCATAAATATGTAACCTTTGCTGCTTGACTTCGATCTACTTCTATATTGAGAGGTCTCTTTAAAGATGGCTCTGAAGAGCCTCAGGACTGTGCTGTAGGCTCCTCAAGCCCAAAGCTCTCCTAAATATTTTGGTGAAAAATAGAATCTATCACACTTGCACAGATTAGCTGAGCACTCTTGCAGACTGATTAAAATTTTGGATTAGCAGAGAAGGGTTTTTTTCAAAGAAAACCAAGGCATGTACATTATGCTACACATAAGGAAAAGAATTCTGTATTCAGGGCTGCTTTCTTACAAAACTAGAGATAATGGCAGTGGATTCTAAATAAAAAATACATTTCAGTGAAATAACCCATGACCAAAAAGTAACTGTGAGCACACCCATGGTTAACATCAATTGATTATGTGCTGCGTAAATGAGAATTTGTTTTCAATTGTTATTTGAAGAATTGAGTATCTTTCAAGTAGCTTGAAAGTTGCAGAAAGTACAGTTTTAAGTGGGTTGTGTCATGCTACTAAAAATATTAAATGTTATTTAATTTGTATCAAAGAGAAATTAAAATATTGGAAGTTTTTTTTTTTCTGTTACTAAGGGTTGGGAGGAAGATGGGTTTTTAAAGTTCTCCAAAACCCTCCCAGAAAAGAGTTGTTGAGGATTCCTTTAAGTAATAGTCACAAAAATAATTGCAGATTACAATGTCATACAACTCTATTAACTAGGTAAAGAAAAATAACAATATTTTTATTTTAATGAGATGTCAGCTCCCTCTCTTGCTGTACTATGTATCTTAATGTCCTTACTGTCTACACTGACTTGGGGCTCCAAGGCTCTGTCATTACTTGGCAATTCCTTTCTCTAATTTCTTATGACACACGATGCTTAAATCCACAAGAAATGTGAGGTGAGGCAGAGAGAATTCCTGCAGACTGAATTGCTATATGCAGAACGCTCATTTGCATTATTCATTAGATAAGAACACTGATTTGCATCTCATTCTGGTTGTCTCCTTTAGGTGAAAAAATGCCAGGGAACTCTTCATATTCCCACATTTTTTAAATATTAATAATAATTATTGGGGAATTAGACTTTATTGTGCTCCTAGATTTTGTTTGGTATCATTTGCAATTTCTTAATAATTAAAAAAAAATCACTGAACACTCCCAAACCCCCAAACCAATGTGCAATTCCCCCCCCTGTGTTTAAGATATTTGAAGCTCTAACATTTGATGAAAGATCTGAATGCATAAATATATTTTACTGAAATGCAAAATAAGACATTTATGATCCATATCTAACATTAGGACTGGGAAGGAGGAGGAAGTGGAAAAAAAAAAGTATAGGCACAAGTACAGCATTAAGTCTCCCTAAATCTCATTTTAAAGAAATTTCCTAGCAACAGAAGCATCCACAGTTTGGGATGTACTATCAGTAATAAATCTTTCCTCCTTTATGGTCAAACCCAAGTACCAAAAATTTATGGGCTTTTTTTTGTATTAATTGATTTGCAGAAAGATTATTTTCTTATAAGCTTTAGCCTCATCATTATTCATATATATATATATATATATATATATATATATATATAATCATATTCTACTATGTGTAAAACTTTGTGCTGTTCCCTAGAACTTCTGTGCTAGTTATAAGAACACCAATAAAATAAACTTCTTCCTTCCCTGGCCTGTGGTTTTAATCCCCCATGGTCCTAGTAAACTTCCAAGCACTCACCATTTTCAGCACATAGGCTCTGTAGGGCTTCATTAAGGGTCTTCTAGTGGTTGTCTGGGAATTTGAGATGTGAGCCACATAGGAGACTCTGATCCAGAATCACATGTTAAGTTTGAACCGTTGACACATTCACAAAGATGAAGCAGAGCATGGCAGCATTTTTGATCCTTCCCAGGAGAGAAGGGGCAGAGGAATCTGAGACTCATTCATCTGCCTGCTCATTTGTTACTATTCAGCTGCCCCCTGAGTAAATGATGGCATTCTGTGGAAGACTGTAGTAATCCTGGTGTCATAAATCAATCCCAGCACCCAAAAGTGACAGAGAATTCCAATGATGTTAAGGTGACAATGAAACCAGAAACATGCTATCTGGCAGGCTAGGATGGTATGTCTTCAGTAGACATTTCCTACAAATTTCACATTGTTTCTTCAACACAGGTAACAGAAGACTGAATTGGTTCCTTGGCCCTATTTTTTTGTGACCTCCAAAGCTTTTAATTTTGTAGGGGAGGCAGTCATCATAAGCATTATCCCTGTTCATGGGACACCTCCTCACCCAAATGCTGTTTATTCTTGTCTGGTTCCTGTGATTAGCAACTTCCATTCTTCATGGCTGAATCTGGCACACTCTAGTGTTTAAGGTCTTTTGACATTCCCATAAGGAGCAACATTTTTGAGATAGCCCTCATTTGCATTGGACTGAAACCGGAATCCTTCCCTAGATTTGAGTTTTGTCAAGTCATCAGTTAGATGAACTTCAAATTGGTTTTCTTGCAAGGATGATTCTTTAAATATACTTATCCACTTTAGGTATTCAAGCATTTCTAAATAATAAGTTTGTGTTTCTTTTATTTACCTAGGGCCAAATGGCGCCCTCTTAAAAGTAACAAACATTAGTATTCAAAATTGGGGGCACTGATGCTTGGTTGTATTAGTCTTAGATGATTATGACACTTGGAAGACATAAATATTTTGTTTTTGTTAATGTCACAATGGGCTTGTAGTCCATACTTCATTAAAAATGTCACTGCTGAACCATTTCCACTATAGAAGTCATATTGTGGTTTCAGAACCCTGAATGAATTAGGGAGGTTACATTTAAACATCTCATATGCATTTCAAAAATAACATGGCCTAAAGACAACTGTGATGTCTTCTTCTGCCCTCCTTACCCTCCCACCCATCTCCCAAATTTACTGATCATCTCAGCAAATGGTACTACCATCCACCCATCTGAGTAGCCAAAAGCATAGTAGTCATCTCTGATGCCCACCCTGTCTCTCATACCTATGATCTGATTATTATTTCTATGTAAAAAAAAGCACCCCAAGCTTAGCAGCACAAAGCAAAGAAGAATACACGAGAAGAAAGGTATTATTTCAGTCATATTCAGTAAATACAGTCACCTACCATCTACCTTCTGTCCACAACCATTCACCTCCTTCTTACATGCAAAACACACCTCATTTTGCCTCCAAGATTGTTGAAGTCTCATTACTTGAAGTCAAGGTGTTATCATCCAAATCACACCCAGTGCTGATGACTCTTCATGTAGTTCTTCTAGCCATTCCTCTTATTCTATGAAGAGCTGAGAACAAAAGATTCCAATTATCTTTCTCCAACATGCCCAACATACAATGAAGGTCAGACATAGGACATCACTGTAAACATCCTCATTCCAATAGAGGGAGAAGTGAGAGACGCTGCAGTCACTGTTGAACTGAAATTCTGTGCTCAGAGACTCTACTTCCCTCAGTTCATAGCATATCTGCTCCCTTCAGTTCAATTTGATGCAGTTCCTTTAAAAATATTTAGACTTCCTATATATATCAACTTATAAATCCACTGCTTTGGACAGAAGACACGCCCACAGATGTGTTTGGTATAAGCCTTTTTCTATCATAGGCATCCTATGAACTGCCGTGGAACATCACCCTTAAGATTCTCGGGTGCTTATTGCTTAAAAAGGCACTCTTAAATCTTGAAGGCTCTGTGTGTATGTTTGAAAGGTTTATGAGGCACCATCTTAAATCTTCCTGAAGTTTTAACGGAGGGTTTTACAGTTACCCTCTTGTCTTCATCCTAACATTGAGACATCCTCCTAACAAGCCCTGGTCTTGATCTTCCAATTGCATCCATGCACCCCTTCCTCTTTTTGCGAAACTTCTCCTGAATGAACAATGTATTGGCTTTTTTGTTTGTTTGCTTGCTTTGTTTTATTTTTGCAAACCCCACAAGGTGTTTAGCATATCCTTTAAAGTTTGCTTAAAAACACAACAATTCTTTTTCTTTTCTCTGTGTCTTATACATGGCTAAAAGAAACATATTGGTTCTTTTAGCATTCTGCCTGGGAAGACCTTAGCCAAATCCCCCAGTTTGTTAGGTATGTTTCTTATTTTCCATATCAATTCATCTTGTGAGGCTGCTAAACCTTCTTTCACTACACAGTAAGGTCAGCTTCTTTTTAACTTGCAGTAATAGTTTCCTCCTAGCCTTACTTGCTTTCACCAAAGTCTCCTCCAGGCCCTTCTAGCTTTTCTTAACTGCTTTCACTATTCACTAGCATTTACCAGCTTGTACCAACTGTTTTCTTAAGGTCCTTCTGGCTTCTGCTTACTTTCCAATTTCAAAACCAGTACCACATGTTTCAGAGTTTTGATACATCAGGACTCCATTCTGGTACCCAATTTCTGTCCCAATCACTATTACTGCATAAGAAACCACTCTGAAATTTAGCAACAGAAGGTATACTTTTATTATACTTGAAGATTACACAGATCAGGAATTCAGACAGGGTACAATAAAGATGGCTTTGGGTACTCCACAATTTCTAGGGTTTCAGCTGAGAGAAGTCAACAGCTGAGGGGCAGTCTGACATCTGGGATTGGGATCATCTTGAGGTGTCTCCACTCACATGCGTGGCCACTAACGCTAGCTGTCAGTTGGGTCCAAGCTGAGGCTACTCACTGAAGCAGCTTCACATGACCTACCTGTCTGCATGACCTAGGCTTCCTTGCTGCATGGTACACTCAGAGTAGCTGAACTTGTTACGCAGAAGCTCTGACCTTCAAAGAGATCATAGTAGTCAAGATGCATGTGTTTCCTAGGGTTGTTGTGAATATATATGACAAACTGGTTGGCTAAAAAGTAAAATTTCATTCATTCAAAACTAAAATGTTGGCAAGATTGCACTCCCTTGGATGTCTCCAGAGATGATCCTTCCTTGCCTGTTCCTGGCTGGCAACCCATGGTATTTTTTGGCTTGCAGCTGCATCACTTCAATCTCTGCGTTTCTCATCACATGGCCTTCCTCCCTGAGTGTATTTGTGTCTTTGTGCCCTTTAATCTTATAATAAGGCATCAAGCCATATTGGATTAGGGTTCATCTTAATTCTGTATGTCTTCATCTTAACTGTATCTGCAAAAACCCTATTTCTAAATAAGGTCATATTCTAAGATTTGGATGGACATGAAATTTTGTGGAACCCTAAGTCAGACACAGTCAAAACTACAATAGTCTCTAGAACTTAACCTTGAAAGTTACATAGTATCATTTGTGCTGGACTCCAATTGGTCAATGATATCACAATTACACCAAGGTATAAAGTGGAATTATGTACCACTTATAGATGGGAGACTGCCAAGATCACATGAGGGAAGAATATATGGAACATGAAGTCCTGTGTTCATCTTTTAAAAATGCAATCTGTCCTGTGTTCATCTTTTAAAAATGCCAAGATCACATGAGGGAAGAATATATGGAACATGGGGTCCTGTGTTCATCTTTTAAAAATGCAATCTGCCATACCCTTATCTGATTTGTAACCAAATTCAATTGATTTTACCTTGAAAATACATCGTAAATCTGTTCACTTACCTTCTTTGCTACCCAATCATGCAAAGCACCATAATCTCTCATCCGAATTATTGCATTAGACTCTGATCTTTCTGCATCTACTTTTGTCTTTTCTAGTCCATTCATCACCAAGCTGCAAGAAGAGAGCTATTAAAACTGTAAATTGACCAGTCACTACTCTGTTTAAATCTCTTTGGAGACTACCATTTGCATGTAGAATAAAATCTAGATGTGTCTCAATGGTCTAAATGGACCAGCAAGCTCTCCCCTGAGCCTGTTCCCTCAACCCTATTCTCTACCAACTTCTTCTTTCTTATATAGAGCTCTCTGGTAACCCAAATTTTCTCACAGTTCTTTGGCCAAGAACTATTTGCACCACAAATATATTGTGCTAGTGTTTTCTTTTGCCTGGAAATCTCTTACCTTGGTTCTTCATTAAGCTAACATGTTGCACACCCTTCCTTTCATCTTAAATGTTACTTCTTTAAATAATAATTATAGTAGGAATTGTAGCTAACATTCTTTTGGGTTAACTCAAAACATATGCTAGGTCCTGGAGCTAAGTTATTTTATCTAAATTATAGAGGCTTTCAAACTTTAAATGATGTCCCCAAATCTAAAGCACTAGCACATATATGCTATAAACCATATATCATCCACTGTGGAGTTTAGAATTATAACCTAGACTGTCTGACTCCAGAGGCTGTCCTCCAAACCAGTAGCCTCCATTGCCTCTAAGAGGCTTGTCCCTTAATTTAATTCCTGTAGCTATTTTTTTCCTAAAAAGTCTTTATTTATTTACTTGTCTATTACCTGTTTTTCCATTAGACTGAGGATTTTTATTGTTGTTTTTCATCATAGGACCCAATGTAGTACTTAGCACATAGTAGATACTCAGTATTTGATGGATAAATGCAGTGATATGTTGGTAAATGCTGAACAGCTAACTTTGAATTGAGGATGGGGTAGATTTGAACCTTTTTTGAATTTTCATTCTCTGACCATCAATTTTAAGCTCCAAATAGTTTTAAGAAGATTATAAGATTTCTGAAAATTAAGTACTAGCATGTCCCTGAATGAATGAATTAATTAATGAGTGTTGCAAAGAGCAAAGTATCTCACCCATAGTAGCTGGTTTCCAAGGATGTTTCCCATTATCCCTAGATCTTTGTGATTTTGACTCCAAACAGGCCACATACAACAGTGTGAGGGATCAGAACACATCTACACTCAGGGCTGCGAAAGGACAAGGAAGAGTTAACTCGGGGTTACTAAATATTTCCAACAATATAGTGAGAAGCACTGAGACCAGATACTGTCATTTCTCCATATTTTTTCACTGCCTCAGGTGTTGGCGAGGACACATATGACTCAGAAGCAAGGGCAGAATGACTTTGTTTTGCCCTTTAAAGAGAAAGGATGGCAGTGATTGGAGCAGAAAAGAATGAAAAAAGAAAAGGAGAAAGAAAAGCCATTAATATTTCACATTATGCCTAAAAATGCTCAGTTATAGCTTTGGCTCAGAAGAGAAATTTCCTTGAGAACATGAGATTTTTATGCTGCATGTTCACACAAAAGACTGACTTAGGACTGATCCAGTTATTTACTTCTGTGCATAACATGGAATGGTACTGGCATTATTTTTTAAATCACTATATGCCACTCAGCATTCCTGGCAATAGCTTATTCAATGATTCATCATTGCAAAAGTATCAATTGGCTTTTGTTTTTTGTTTTGTTTTGGTTTGGTGTTTTTGGCTCAACAATCCCATAGTTCTGATTGGGGTGAATTTGGCAATAGATAGGAATGAGTTTGCAGCTCTTAGTGGGAGGGACTTACCACATTGGATCTAAAAGTCATGACATATGTTGGCTGGCTGCAGCAGTAGGGCGGTATAAGACACAGGTGATGCTTGGGTGTGTTTTCTCTGTACTGAGCAGCATGCAGTATGTCTTGCATTTAATGGACAGATCTATACTTGGCCCCAGATGCTATGACCCCTTTGCAGTCTGCATAAGTAAAGATTAGTATTATGCGCATTCACCCTGGGATCTTGAACCTAATAAATTCTAAAATTCTCTCATTGCCAGATCTAGGATCTGGAGTTTTAAAAGTGCATGTGTAATTAATTGCGCTTTAGAATTTTGAATTGATGCCAAGAGAACTGCCTTGCTCTTTATTAATGTCCAGGTGTGGACCTAAAGAAAACAGGAACCACTTTCCTTGAAATCGCATGAATAATATTAGAGCAAGACTGTCTCAGTAGGAGACAAAAACATTATATTTGTGTCTCTTGGTAATCTATCCGTTGGTTAATGGACCCAGAACCCTCTAGACAGTTCACAAATCCACATAACAGAGCAGATTTTTGCATTAGGATTCCTGACTTAGCTGAAAAATGTGAAAAATCAGATGCAGCCAAAGAGTTCCCTATTGATTACAAATGTGAGGATCAAGAGTAAGTTATTCCATCTAAAGCAGCATTCATTTAAATTTAAAATGGTCCTTCCTGGTAATCTCATTTTGGAGAGTGGCATACAAATCAATGGAATTTTTAAGAGTATTAATTCCATTCCATTTGAGGGGCTTCCTATCCAATATATGAGAGAATAGGTGTTGCATTGCTATAGTCTTATTTTGGGGAGCTCTAAGTATTTGAGTATATTTAGAGATGCGAATTAAGCTTGGGAAGAAAATCATAAGTAATCCTTAGTTGTTTTTTTTTTTCTTAAGAAAAATAAGCAATCATTAGTCTCTAAAAAAATGAGACTCAAAATTGTCAACCCTGTTAAATTACTCTTTGTATTATGCTCAGATATCTTTGACCATTTGTTATATCTAATTCAATGTCTTCCTCTAATACTTGAGCATAGTATATAAGAGTATAGATAGGTTCATAAATGTTTTTATGGTTCACATTCCTAAAACATAGTATAGATATATACATAGTCAATTTTTCAGCATCTGATCTGGTATAGAATCCTCTATACATCACCCTGGACAAATAGACAGTTATATCTTGAACACAACCAAAAATATAGAATATTCTCAATGTCCTAGGAGAGCAAATAGCTATGGCCTAGCAAGTCAAAAGTTAAAAAAATAAAAATAAAAAACAGAACAAGGTGCCTTCCATGAATAGGTTACCAATGGTCACAGAAGCATTATTCACAATAGTTTAAAGGTGGAAACAGCCAGGTGTGGTGGCGCACGCTTGTAATCCCAGCATTTGGGAGGCTGAGACCAGAGGATCCAGGTTCACCGCCAGCCTCAGCTACTTAATGAGGCACTCACTCCGCAACTTAGTCTCCAAGGTAGAGTGCCACCGAGTTCAATCCCCAGTACTGCAAAATAAATAAATAAATAAATAAATAAATAAAATAAAGGTGGCCAGCCCAAATGTCCATTGATAGATAAACAAACAAACAAAAAAGTGATATATACACAAAATGGAATATAATTCGGGCTTAAAAAGGAATAAAAATTCTGATACATGCTCCAACATGGATGAACCTTAAAGATACACTAAGTAAAACAAGACAACCACAAATTAACAAATATTGTATGAATCCACTTATGTGAGTGCTCTAGTCAAATTCTTCAAGACTGAAAGTATAATGGTGCTTTCTGGGGGCTCTTAGAGGAAGAGGTGATAGGAGGGTTATTGTTTAATAGGTACAGAGTTTCAGTTTAGGAAGGGAAAATAAATGTTTGAGAGAGGGATTGTGGTCATGGTCTCCCAACAATATAAATGTATTTATTTCTATTGAACTACATGTTTAAGTTTTGTGTTCTGTGTACTTTGCCAAAATTAAAAACAACACACGCAACTAAAAGCAAGATGTCATGGAAGAAGCCCAGAATCCATGAGTATCTTCCTGAGCTGCCTCACATTCTCTGCTTGGTCTGCACCTCTGCGAGTCATGTCTAACTTCTGCTTTGTGCTGCTGGCCTCCTTTTCACATCACTTGCCCAGCATGTTTCCTCAAAGGAAAAGTGGGCGGACATTGTTCACAAGCCTAGTCCAAGGGCTGATGTCAGTCCCTCTGGGTCACTGGATTTTCTCAGGAGTCTTCTCATAACCTTGTGGACCCAGAACCCCAAATGTTAGCCTGAAATGCCAGGGTCTGGAGGTCTTTGACCTGGGTAGCCCCTATTTTCCTCCTATAGCATTAGAGATGCATATATTAATGCATATATTATCCTGGGATCTCCCCCCTCTTTTCCTGTATTTGCTTTTTTCCAGGCACATCTTTCCCTACCTTGTTTTTCTTTTATTTCCAAAATGTGTATTTAGTTTAAAAATTTTAAACACAAATGTTATTCCTGGGTGAGTGAAATTGCCTTTGTTCCCATTACAATTCCATGTGTGCCAGCAAGCACCTTGGGCATGCTTGGAAATTACTAGTGATGCTGTGGGACTCAATTCTAATGTTCACTTTAATTCAGATGGCTCACATTATACAATAAAATCTGACTAATTCTGAGTAATGATGGAAGTTAGACTACTGTGATTTCCTGAAGAATGAGAATCATTGACTAATGTTGAAAATAATTAAGTTTTCTTCCTTTTAAATTCCATGTATATCATAAACAAAGTAAACAGAGACTAATAGGTAAAATGAGATAAGATACAGAAGGATTATTGTTCAAAATATAGTGGAAAAATAATGAAATAAATGCCCTTAAACATATACTTATTGTTTAATGGCTAGGGTCAGAAACTAAAAGTACCTTAGTAGGTGGCTTCATCTTCTTCATTAAATGGTGGGCTTTCTCTTAAGGACAGGACAATTTTTCCATCTTGGCCTTCTTGCCTCTCGGAGAGCCCTTCACAACATCTTCATTGTTGTTGCCTCTCTCTCTCTCTATATATATATAATTTCTTTGGTAGTGGAGGGCGTTCTATCTCTGAGCTACATCCTTAGCCATGTTTTATGTTTTATTTTAAAACAGGGTCTTGCTAAGTTGCTGAGGATCACACTAGGTTGCTGAACGTGGCCTCAAACCTGTGATCCTCCTACCTCAGCCTCCCAAATACGGGGATCACAGACCTGCAGCACCACGTCCGGCAGCATCATATGTTTTGCTCACTGCTCTTGTTATAGCCATAGTCTCCTGATGTGATTTTCAGTTTTACTCAGTTACTGCTGTTTCAACTTTTGACCTTTTTGTGCTGGTCAAGTGTGGATTCCCAGCTGCCACCTGAACTTC